>JAVJIF010034045.1:0-153079 GCA_038442645.1 Agave tequilana | reverse complement strand
TGTAGGCTGTCTAAAAATGACTAACAGAGTCTCAAGCTCTAGACGCGAGAAATCGATGCTCGCGTCTCAGCATTAAGACGCGTTGGCTCTACACCCGCGTCACAACATTCAGACGCGTCGGCTCGAAGCCCGCGTCTCAGCATCAAGGCACGTCGGCCCGACGCCCGCGCCTCAGCATCCAGACGTGAAGGCCCGAAGCCCGCGTCTCAAACTTCAAGGCGCGTTTGGCTCGACGCCCGCGTCTCAAACTTCAAGGCGCGTTCGGCCCAACGCCCGCGTCTCAGTTGCAACTGCCCTGATTGCGGGGCCAGTCACCGCGCATGTAGCGGGTAGTGGCCCCTCATTCGGGAGCGTTTTCAGGAGGCACCTTCACCCCCTGAGATCCCTATAAATAGCCTTGTTTGCTATGAAGAGAGGATCGGAGTTTTTGGAGAGACACAGGGATAGAGGCTTGAGAGGATCGAGCTTGGCAGAAGATCGGAGTTTGAAGAGCGAGAGCTTTGAGATAGGGCATCATCAAAATCGATCGAATCCAGGCAGAAGGATCATCAAGAGAGAAGCACGACTCTTCAGCGAGCTTACTGAGTACTAGCCGCTCTTCGCCTACCTCCTCTTTGAGAGTTTTGGTAGACGGAGCTGAGTTACTCTTTCTACCGACCGAAGAGAAGACCCCCGACGGTCCAGGACGGTCATCTGGTCAACGGAGAACAAGATTCACTCTCCATCGCCACACGAAGAACCCAGCTTTAAACAAAGGGAAGATTCAGACATCCTCCCTCCCTTGTAACTGGAAAAGAGGGAAGAGTAGTTCTTTTGGTTGTAATCGTTTCGCTTGAATTAAGGAAATCTTTTTACAGCTAAAACCACTTTCTCCGACCACCAAACTTTCCCGGCCCCTACAAGAGATGGCGACTCCGCTGGGGACTACCTTCGTTACTGACGAGCGCACCGTGGTGCAAGATGACGTTCTCCGTAAGGGGAAAATGGTCGAATCCCTCGTCGTCGAGTTCGACCAGGCGAAGTATGAAGAGTTCCTCTCTTCTGGCTCCAAGAGCCCAAAGACCCGCGTCTGCCGCAGGGTCTCAAGTGGACAGCCCCCTGAAGCCCAATCTGAGGCTCTGTCGGGTGCTCCTGCTGCCCACTGTGCCAAGTTTGGTTCACGCGCCAACGCCTCTCCGAAGGCCCGCGTAACCTCAGACTCCTCTGCTACGATCAACCGCGCCGCGCAGAACACACGCGCCAACTCCTCTCTGAAGGCCCGCGTGGTCCCCGGCACATCTACTGGTGCGATCGACCGTGTCGCACAGAACGCCCGCGTCAGCGTCTCTCAGGAGACCCGCGTGGCAAACACCCCTGGTTCTACAAACCAGGAAGTTGTTGGCTTCTCTCTTCCTCCACGACGCAATCGGAATGCCGAGCGTCGACAGAGAAGACGCGCGCGTCAACACTCGGTCGGAACCGTTGGTTTTCTGACTGGGGTTGAACGCAGCGTACGATCCGATGCCTTGCCCGCACCTCGTCCAGTGCGAGAGGTCCGTGTTTGGCGACCCAAACGCGAGACTCCCCAAGTTGAGCCCTCTGAAGACCAACTTGCCAAACGCCGAAGCGAAGCTTCTGCGTCTTGTCAAACGCAGGAAGCACGCGCCCATAGGCGTGGGGCCCAGCAGCCCACTCTCTCCAAGTCTCTCTGCTCCAACGCAGCAGACAGCAACGCGAAAGTCGCGTCTCATATCAACAGAGACGCCAGACGCGCGTGACGCAGCCGCGACGCAACAGCCGCGTTTCTGAAACCTGTGTCCAGGCTGAACAGCACATGACTGTCTCCCGTCGTCGACGTTGCGAGACCAGTCTCTTTAATCCCCCTCCCACAGATTTGAGGGATTATTTGACAAGGAAGAGGAGTGCCAATCAGACCACTTCTCCATGCTGCTGTCAACAGCTCATTCAGATGCTCTCTGGATGCCATTGCGAGTCAGGCGTGCACCAGCCGTCTTTAATTAGACAGCTGACCCTGATTCCCCCATCAGCCAAGAGAAGACGCTCCCACAGGAGGAGAACCTTCTCAGATGTTGAATACCCGGAGCTTACTGCAAACATGACTAGCAGGAGTAAGGGGAAACAAATTGCAGTCAGCCCAGATGACTCCGAGTCTGACTCTGTACCGGAAGGAGTGTATCAACACACTCGCACCCGGACGGGGGCCATTCCCCCAATTGACTATAATGCCTTAGCCCGCGGCATTAGAACGGGTGATTCTCACTCTGCTGTAGTGGGGTCGCAAGCTTCAAACTCTTCCGTCGAGAAGGAGGCTTCCGCCTACATGGCAGACACTCCTGAGGAGACGACCAGGCGTTTAGAACAGACGCAGAAGCACCAGATGGATATAATCGCCTCTCAACAGAGATCCATTGACTCCCTCAAGCATATGCTCGAGAAATTGCTTGAAGAAAGAGCGAGATCTCCTCCTAGACGACCGAAGGGGAAAGGGAGAAAAGGAGAAAGCCCACCCTCCGAATCTTCTGACGAGACACGACGATCTACCTCGGATGTGTCCAAGCCCTCGTCGCAGGCAAGAAGCGACCAGACCCCGGGAAAGGCTCATGCTAAAAGAATGAGTCAACTAGAGCAGCGCCTCGAGGCCCTTACCAACCGTAAAGGCCTCCAAGAAGCTGGAGTAGTCCGGCCCTATCCGGCCGAGTGGGACTTAGTCCCGTACCCTCCTAAGTTCAAGGCTCCAACTCTCCAGGCATTCGACGGGAAGGGGTCACCCAACCAGCACATCTACTACTTCAAATCCCAGACCGGGAATGTGGTAGATAACGATGCCATCCTGGCGCGACTGTTCATCGGCACCCTGAAAGGGTTGGCCTTTGAATGGTTCATGAAGCTCCCCGAAGGTTCCATCAAGAACTGGGGTGACTTGGAGAAGCTGTTTCTAACACGCTTCTTCGAAGATGATTCGGAGGTCACAATGCCTACCCTTTTAGCTACAAAACAGCGAAAGGGAGAGTCCGTCAAGTCTTTCGTAGAAAGATTTCGGAACATGGCACTCCGATGTCCAAGCGGCATGACCCAGGCCACCCTGGTGGAAACATGTCGCCATAATCTCCAAACCTCACTCCTTGCTCAAATAGGAGTTGCTGAAAGCCGCACCTGGAAACAATTAGTCCAGCAAGGTGAACAGGCTGAGGAGATTGTCGCCCGCGTCAGAGCGGAAGAAGGCAAGCCCAGGCCAGAGAGGTCGACAAGGCGTGCACCAGACACATCCCTCCAAACCAAGCGGAAGGATAATTTGGCGACGGAGACCAAATCTCCCACCAAACCTCAAACAGGCAGGGCAAGTGGCTCTTCAAGCCAGCCACGCCCCAACAAGCAGTATTCCTTCAAGGAGGAACACGTCGATTCGCTCTTCAAGCTACTCAACAAGAGCAATCGACTGAAGCTCCCTGAAATTAGGCGCCCGGAGGAGGTCGGCAAGACCGACAATCCCACCTACTGCTTATACCACAGGATGCTCGGACATCCTACCAAAAGCTGCTATGTCTTTAAGGACATCCTTCAAGCTCTGATTGACGCGGAGGTATTAAAACTCCGACCGGAGCAGAAGAAGATGACGGCCAACATGACGTCGATTCTCCAGTTTGGGACACGACCCCCGACACCCGTGGGGGTAATCTCTGTCCCGAAAGGAGAACTGAGGGTGGTCAACACAGACCCTCATCAGCAGCAGGAGAAAGGCTTGGTACCCGTCCCTACACCTCGAGGGGAAATCATGTGGGTCCACCCTGACCTCGTCGACGAGCAACAATGGACGACTGTGACCAACAGGAAGTCCAAAGGCAAAGGGAAGGCTTCATCTTGCCATGTGATATGCGCCTCTTCTCGAGAAGCGGACACTGATGTTCCCTCGCTGACTGACTCAGAAGAGGAAACAATAGTCCTGGCCGCAGAGCCCAGCCAACCTACGGCAGGGACCCGTTCAGGACAGGCATACTTGAAGCAGTACGGCGAGACATCAGCGGCTTCTCCGCAACCAGCCGTGGAACCAGCCAAGCCCTCCTCTAAACAGCCTGGGGAGAAGCAGAAAGAAACTCGGTTTTCTCGAGTTCTTGCGAAAGGTGTAACAGAAGGATCCTCGACACCTTACCGCTTCGACGTCTTGGCTCAACTAGCCAACATCCCGGCACGCATTACCTTGTATGAGCTCCTGAGGCTATCAAAGTCAACCAGAGAGGCTCTACAAGAAGCTCTGGCAAATGCTGAGGTCTTTATGACCCGCGTGCCAAGGAGGAAGATGAAGAGGATTGCCTCCACACCTCCCCAAATGCTCCCTGCATCACCTTCACAACAGATGACATGCAGGTTAAAGGGAAGCATGACCGACCCCTATACTTCACAGGGTATATTGGGTCATCCGAGGTGAACCGCATCCAGGTAGACCCAGGGTCCGCGCTGAGCATCATACCTCGCCGGGTTATGCAGTTTCTAGGCATTCCTACCCATCGTCTGAGCCCTACCCAGACGACTATTTACGGGTTCAATGCCAACAGCTCCCGCCCAATGGGGAAGATCAAGCTCAAATGCCAGATCGGGAGCCTCAAGTCAGAAGTGACGTGTTACGTCATTGACGCGGACACTTCCTACAACCTGTTGCTGGGACGACCATGGATTCACCGCAATTCCATCGTTCCCTCTACTCTCCACCAAGTCATGAAATACATTGATGAGAGTGGACAGGTCCGAACGTTGATTGCCGAAAGGCATCCGTTTAAAGGGGTTGAAAATTATTTCACGGACTCCCTCTTATATCAGGATCCGGAGGAGACTAATGAAACCCCACAACCAGAGGAGCCAGACTCTGGTAATGAAGCTGACGTTGAGCCTGAGAAAGAAGAGTGCCTGTGGGAGTTGGAGCCCATTGTAAAGAGCACTAATAAGCTCGATGTTGATACCACCGACGATGCGGGTGGTTGGTACATTAATGAAGATTTAGACTTTGCGTATTTCCCTGTGTATGTTTCCGATTCAATACCGTCGGATACCACTACCGACGTGGACGATGACCTCTGGTCGGCAATAGATGCCTTGACATCTTTGCATGTACCGGTGAAATCATCCTTCGGGACATACCAAGATAATGGTGACGCGCAAGAGTCTGTATTCATGGTTCCAGCCGGACGAAAAGGCCAAAGACCAATACTTTTTGGGCGAATCGCATCTGAACCTATGCCCCACGAAGAATCGGAAGGTGAGGATGAATCCCCTCAGTTCGATCATTATGAACCAAGAACGCTCAAGATGATGAAGCGCATGGGGTATGATCTAACCAACAGGCCTGGGTTGAACTTCGGAAAAGGAAGAAGAACACTGCTTCGATCCTTTGTACCGAAAGGGAAAACCCCTGATTACTATCATCGGACGCGCCGGGGGTTGGGCTATATATCAACTCCAGTGCCATCAGCCTCTGATTCGGAGAGACTGTCAAGTCATGACTGCTCATCAGACACGTCGTCATGGGAATCAGATGTCAGTGTCGGCAACATCTTCAAAGGGCTTTCAGTAAACATGGTTTCGACAAGCCATCTGGAGGATGAAGATGAAGAAATGATCCAATCCGATACAGACCCTTGGATCAGACATTTGAATGCTCTTTGGGACATCCGCTTTGAACAGCGTGAGCCACCCACAGAAGACAAGGTTGTTCAAGTCAACCTAGGAGATGAAGACAATCCTAAACCCATCTTCATAAGTGACGGCCTGTCGCCTCCAGAGAAGAAGGATTTAATATCTCTTGTACAAGAGTATATAGATGTCTTCGCCTGGAATTATGAGGACATGCCTGGACTTGATCCTCAAGTGGCTATGCATCGCCTCAACATCAATCCGGACATGAAGCCCGTTAAACAACAGCAGCGACGGTTCCGTCCAGAGATAATGGAGGCAATCCAATCAGAAGTCAGGAAGCTTATTGACTCCGGCTTTATCAGGGAGGAACAGCATCCCGACTGGGTAGCCAACATCGTCCCCGTCGCCAAGAAGAACGGGAAGATCCGGATCTGCATCGACTTCCGTGATCTAAACGAGGCCTGCCCCAAAGACGAATTCCCATTGCCAATCACAGATGTCATGATTGACAATACTTGTGGATTCGAGCGAATGTCCTTTATGGACGGGTTCTCAGGATATAATCAAATCAAGATGTATCCCGATGACGAAAAGCACACCTCCTTCAGGACACCTCTAGGGGTATATTGCTACACCGTCATGCCCTTCGGTCTGAAAAATGCGGGGGCAACCTACCAAAGGGCCATGAATGCCATTTTCCATCGGCAGATACGCAAAACGGTGGAATGTTATGTCGACGACATTGCGGTGAAAAGCCGCACTAAAGGTGATCACATAGCAGACCTGAGGGTGGTCTTCGACATCATGCGGGCTCATCAATTGAAGATGAACCCCACCAAGTCCTTCCTGGGGGTAGCCAGTGGCAAATTCCTAGGGTTTGTCGTGACTTCCACAGGAATCCATTTGGATCCGGAGAAAGTCCGCGCTATCCAAGAGATGCAACCCCCCAGAAGCCTCAAGGAGCTCAGAGGATTACAAGGACGATTGGCATATATCCGCAGATTCATTTCAAATCTCTCCGGGAGATGCCAACCCTTCGCTAAGCTGATGAAGAAGGGCGTTTCGTTCATTTGGGACGACGCTTGCCAGCAAGCATTTGAGGAGATCAAGCACTACCTCACCCAACCACCAGTCCTGGCAGCTCCGGTATCCGGAAAGCCTTTCCTGGTGTACGTCCGATCAATGGATCATTCTTTGGGAGCTCTACTAGCTCAGAATGATGACCAGGGGCGAGAACAAGCAATCTACTACCTAAGTAGAACGATGATCGGAGCCGAACATCGGTACAACCCGATCGAGAAGGAATGTTTGGCACTGGTGTTCGCCATTCAGAAAATGCGACACTATCTGGTGGGCCAAACCATAAATGTCATATCCAAAGTCAACCCCCTGAGGTTACTTATGACAAAGCCTTCTTCACTAAATGGCCGGCTGGCAAAATGGGCCATATTGCTATCACAATATGAGATGCATTTTCTGCCACAAAAGGCTATTAAGGGACAAGCGGTGGCGGACTTCTTAGCTGAACACCCAAATCCCAGGGCAGCCAAACTCTACGAGGATCTCCCAGACGAGGTCGCCGAAGCCTGCCTGACCCAGACATTGTTCGAAGGACAAGTATGGCAACTTTTCTTCGATGGCGCATCGAGAACAAGCTCTAAGGGACGTACAGTTGCGGGGGTAGGAGTAGTACTCGTCTCCCACAAAATTACGTGATTCCCCGAGCTATCTCGTTAACCGAGCCCTGTTCCAACAATGTGGCGGAATACAACGCTCTTTTGATTGGGATGCAATTCGCCGATGAGATTGGCGTTAAAAATCTCGAGGCATACGGTGATTCTAAACTCATCGTCAGCCAAGTTCGCGGAGAGTATGAGGTCAGGCATGAAGATCTAGTACCCTACTACAACGCGACAATCCACATGGCCGAGAGGTTTTCAAACTTCTACATCGACCATGTACCGCGCAAGCAAAATGCGCATGCAGATGCACTTGCATCCCTTGCTGCCTCCTTAGCTCTTCCAGCTGGAGCAATGGAGAAGGTATTCGTCTATAGCCACGACCTATACTGCCCAAAAAGTCCCCTCGGAGACTACCAGAGGTCAACGGGAGATCGTCGCGGTAAGGAAACACTTGAAGTGTCAACCGATCCAGAACTTAAAGACTGGCGATTCCCCTACATTGATTTTGTCTTGTACGGCATCTTGCCCGAAGACACCAGGGAGGCGGCTGCCATCCGAAGGAAAGCCTCCAAATTCTACTACAATGCGATTTCGCGAACATTGTATCGTCGATCGCATGACGGGATCCTGCTCCGATGCCTCTCATCAAAAGAAGCCCAAGGAGTATTGAAAGAAGCCCACGATGGTACTTGTGGAGCTCATCAACCTGGCCCGAAGCTGGCAAACCGACTCCAAAGATTGGGTTACTATTGGCCCAAGATGGTTGCCGATGCTGTTGCCTATGCCAAAAGATGTCACGCCTGTCAAATACATGGCGATTTCATCCATCAAGCACCAGGATACCTCCACTCTACGACCTCTACCTGGCCGTTCGAAATGTGGGGGATGGACGTGGTTGGTCCTATCAGCCCACCATCATCAAAGGGACATCGGTTCATCCTAGCGATAACCGATTACTTCTCAAAGTGGGCCGAAGCTATCCCTTTGAAAGAGGTGAAATCTTCTAACGTGATCAAGTTCGTGAAACATCACGTTATTTACCGCTTCGGTGTGCCTCGGCGGATTGTCCATGACAATGGACCCCAGTTCATCAGCCAGGCTTTTCAGAGATTCTGCGCCAAGTTCAGAATCCAGAGTGTGTCATCAACGGCATACTATCCGCCCGCTAACGGCCTCGCAGAAGCTTTCAATAAGACTATTGGCAAGCTTCTCAAGAAATTCGTCTCGAAAAGTCAACGAGACTGGGACGATAAGTTGGGCGAATGCTTATGGGCCTATCGCACGACTGTGCGAACCCCAACTAAAGCCACGCCATTTTCCTTGGTGTACGGATGCGAAGCCGTCCTTCCACTGGAAATTCAAATTCCCTCTCTTCGCGTCGCCTTGACAGCGGAAATGACAACAGAGGAGAAGCATCGACAGCGACTCCAAGAATTGGAAGCCTTGGACGACAAGCGTCTGCAGGCCCAACAACAAATCGAGCTTTACCAAGCTCGTATCACCAGAGCCTTCAACAAGAAAGTCAAATCCCGAACTTTCAAGAAAGGCGACCTCGTCTTAGCCGTCCGAAGACCCATGGTCATGACACACAAGACGAAAGGAAAATTCCAACCCAAATGGGAAGGACCGTTTGTAGTAGAGTCAGTCTACTCAAATGGATCGTATCGCCTCATAACCTCAAATGGCGATACACTCATGATGCCAATCAATGGCAAATTCCTGAAGAAATACTATCCCTAGATGGCATTCTTCCACCGATCAAGTTAAAAATACACCTCTGATCAAACATCCGACGCCCTCGACGGCTAAGGATAGAGGAAAATGTTGGCTTTTAAGTCCAACATAAGTCTTCGACAACTCATCATGCTGAGGGGAATAGCATGGCTAGCCCAACTCAAACGGTAGTTGGTAAAGGCATGACAAACCCGTTGACAGCTGAGGATTTGCTAAAAATCCTAAGGGACACGTTCCCATTTGATCCGACGCCTCCGACGGCTAAGGATAGAAGAAAATGTTGGCCTTTAAGCCCAACATAAGTCTTCGACAACTCATCATGCTGAGGGGAATAGCATGGCTAGCCCAACTCAAACGGTAGTTGGTAAAGGCACCTCAAATCCGTTGACAGCTGAGGGTTTGCTAAAAATCCTAAGTGGATTTGATTCCACTCTTCCCTCCAAAAATCCCTTACCAATTCTCATCCATAGAATGGTAGGACCACAAAATGCAATCATTACCATGTTAACACTATACCTCTGGTAATGAATACTCTTTGTCGAGTATAAACCTGGCTTGTTAACTCTGCATAGAGTAACAAACTCTCAAATTTGCCAAGTTAACACTATACCTCTGGCACCTCAAATTCCACTTGTCAATTCTCATCAATAGAATGACAGGTCCTCAAATTGCTCCTATCGCAAGCAAATTCTTGTCAAGTTAATATCACACCTCTGACAAACTACTGTTTAAGTTAACATTACACCTCTAAGCAGTACATCGAGTGCCTGTCAAGTTAATATCACACCTCTGACAGTTACCTTTCTTCAGACTTCCATATCGAAGCTGAAATAGACGATGCCAAGTTAACACTACACTTCCAGCATCCGAGTCATTGCTAAGTTCAACAATACACCTATGGCTATGACCTTTCCTCGACTTCTTTAAGCCGAGACGACTAATGCCAAGTTCAACATTACACCTCTAGCATTTCTATCACTGTTAAGTTAAACATCACACCTATGACAGTGACACCCTCAGTTTTCCCAAATAAAACTGAGATGCTGATGAGTTAGGTTAATATCACACCTCTAACTCACATCCTTGTCAAGTTAATATTACACTTCTGACAAGACTACTTCTAAACCGTTAAGTTAATATCACACCTCTAACGGTAAAAATCTTACTAGATTCCCCACGAGTCTAGTTTCATTTGATATTCTCCCCAACCGAGTATCAAATTCATTCTGGAGGCAGTGTTGGTTAACATTACACCAATAAACAATGCTTCCATCAAAATCCCCAGCTGATCTTAAATCAAGTTAATCCCAAATCCTTGATAAAAGTTCACCTTCTCTGGGGGTACGCGCTCCACTCGTCACTTTCTTTTATAAAGTGGCGGGTCCACCAAAATTATTCTTTGGCTTCTAAAACAAAACGTTCAAGACAACAGAAAGAAGCAAAAAGAAAAGTGTCACTTTTATTCATATCCAAACACATGAAAGTGATACAAAACGCTCTCTTATACAATAAGATTGAGTGTTACAATTAAGGAGTACAAAGAAGTCCCTCTCTCTCTCTGAGGCCGTACTCACTCCTTGAAACCGCATCTGATCCCAGGTGCACAATTGGAGCCGGTTGCACTTTGATGCGTGACGCCAACTTCGAAAGCGCCCTAGCTGACCAAGCCAAGAGCAATGGTGTTCTTGAGGTCCAGTGGCAACAGAAGGTCCTGCAACCCTTCGTTCAGGCGCGTCTCTTTCCCTAGTAGACTATCCAACAAACATGGAGTCACTCTTGGGGTGAGAGCAGAAGTTTCGGAGTCATCACAAAGGATGCCACCCTCCACTCGGTCCAGCGGCAGCAGAGAGTCCTGCATTCATCACCATCCCTTTCCCCAGCAGGCCATCCAACGGACTGTCCTCGATGTCACTTCTGGGGTAGGGAGAGGAAGAGGATCCCTCCGCCACCGCAACCGCCGGACCACCCTCGCCGGTACTCAGCCTATCCGTCTCTTGCACCAGATCTGAAGAGACCTTGGCGAGGGTTGGGTCCTCGTCAGAGATGTAATATACTCTCTTATAGGTGACGAGGACCATAATATATTCTCTCATAGGTGAAGGTTGAACGAGTTCGCCGACCGAAGTATTCTTCCAAGGGCCCAGCAAGCCTGCAAGGAACAAAAAGAGAGAATTAGAACAATCTGCAGCTTAGTGTAAACAGAGAAAAACTAAGTCAGCAGAGGCAAACGCGGGAATGATCCACGCAGTCAGCCAAATGCGGGAATGATCCATGCAGTCTACCAAGACGCAGGAATGACACGCGCAGCAAGCCAAACTGTTGCGTCAGCAGAGACAAACGCGAATCAAAACGCGGTCCCATTCTGTGCCTAGGTCAAAGAGCACAAACGCCGAAAAGGCACAGACGCCGAAAATTGCCATCTCCATGAACAGGAGTTGCAAGGTGCGGGTCTGAAACCTTTTTTGGAATTCGTCCAAGGCATTGGCCATGAAACGCGCTAAGGCATAAGCCATAAAACGCGCCAACACCAAGGGCCAAAGATTCCTGCACGCGCGTCCGGAGAAGTTCAGGTCCATGGTACAAATTCCAGAAGGAATGCACCAATGCAGACTTCATGAGGGGGTCCAGATGACATGAAGCCAAGGTACAGGCCATGGTGAATCTAAAATGTCATGGTGAAACGAACGGCATACCCGTGGAGACCTCCGTCAAGAGTTGTACTCTCTGCACCAGGACGCAAACGCGGTCACCGGGCAAAGAGTTGTTTTCTCCTAAAGAGACCAAACAGGAGCTTAAAAGCCCTGGGTCATCTTCAGAGCCATCCTCATCCATGGAGACAATTCTCTGAGGAAGATGAAAGTTCTCAAAGCGCTCTCTCAAAAAACAAAATAGTCCAAAGGCAGGATTGAAGGGAGAAAGGGCGCCCTATTTATAGGCAGCTCCTGATAACAGCGGTTAATGGCCCCGTAATCTGAACCGCCGGCATTAATAACTGCACAACTGCCAAGATCCAATAAGGGCCGGACGCGTGTAACGCTGCTTCGAGAACCGCCGCTGGCGCTGATCTCCAACCGCCCGCACTGATTTCTCATTTAAGAGAATCAATACTCAAGCCCAATCAGCAGCCGACGCGTGGACAACTGCTTCGGGAAACAAAGCGGAAAATCCGCATCTGGCGTTTAAAGATCACACCAAATCCCTATGACAGGCTGTATGTAACGCCTGGGAGTTTACACCCAGACGCGGATTGAAGAACTATCCACCCATCCGCGTCCCAGAAAGATGCCTGCGCGAGTCAAAGTCGCGTCCCCTCAGAATTAAGGGAAAGGCACAAGGCTGCGTCTCCCGCGTCTGCCTGATCCGCTTCCTTCTTCGCAGAAGCAGATCCGCGTTATTCAGAGCCGCGTCTCCCTGAACGAATGCCGCGTCTCATGAAACAATGATGGCCACGTCTCCCTATGGATTGATGCTACGTCTTGTCAAAAGGACTTAGTCCTGCCTAAGTTCTCATGAACTAAGAACCGCGTCTCACCCTGTGATTGACGATGCGTTCGGAGGCCGCGTTTTCACTCTATGCTGCGTCTCATCAAGAAGACCGCGTTCCGATTTGTGATTGACGCCGCGTCTCATCAAAAGGACTTAGTAGAATCTAAGTTCTTATGAAATGATGACCGCGTCTCACTTTATGATTGACGCTGCGTCTCAGTAAAAGGACTTAGTAAAATCTAAGTTCCGGTAGACTGATGACCGCGTTTCACCCTGTGGGATTAATGCCGCGTCTCGCCAAGACCGCGTCCCATTAAAAGAACTTAGTCCTACCTAAGTTCCGTAATCACGACTAGTGATCAAGAGTTGGACTCATCCACAACAGGACAAAGAAATTGGGACAAAAGCTTCAAAGAAAACTTCTATTATATCAAAAAAAAAAATGATAGAAGTGGATACAAACACTCTTAATAAATAGAGTGTCCCTTTTCTTTTCAAAAAAAAAAGAAGAAAAGAAGGCTAAATGTCCTGGTTCACCAAGGAACGGATTTGTTCCCTAAGGCGGTGAATCTCATGCTGGCGCGTCCTTTCAGCCTCCATGATAGCCCGGTCCCGCAGCTCCGCCTCAGATAAGAAACTTCTGGCAGACAGTTGCATCCGCAGAGAGTCCACCCTGGAAGATTGCAGAGACAGACTCTCTTCAGCTCGCGCCGTAGCGGCCCGTTGCTCCTCAAGCTCCTTTTTGAGGGAGACAAGTTTCTCCTCATTTAGCGCAAGAACAGCTTCCGCCTTGGCAATAATGTCCCGAGTTCTGAGGATGACCTGCTCCGTGCTCTGCACACTGAGCTCAGATTCCCTCGAATCTCCGGCTAATTTTTGAAATTCAGCCTTGGAATATTCAAGGTCACGGATCTCGGCAGTGATCTGCGCCTCCGCCTCCTGTCGCTCCCGTTCCTGAGCAGCTAGGAGCCTGGTCAGGATGGCCTGGGCCTCGCCGGAAGAACCTGCATCTTCCAAAGATTCCAGCTCCCGCAGGTTATCTCCAAGTTGCTCTACTACCCGCAGGCATGCCCTGGCAAGTGAAGGGCCTCCCGCCAATTCGACGCTCACGGCCATATTTTCAAGAAGCCTCTGGGCGAACTGGAAGGTGCTGTGTCCACGGAAGATGAGATCAATACATGATCCCATCGAGGTGAAGAATTGTTGCACCATCTGACGTGCCAGATCCCCCATGTCTTCACCACCTAAGAAGCTTCCCGACCCTTTTTCTGTCACGGGACAAGGGATATAGGGCGGGTCTTCTCGCACAAGAGCCGTGCCAGCCGTCGATGTGGCCAGAACAAGACTACCCATTGGCGCTTCCGGGAGCGCTGCCTCTGCAGGAGCTTCCACGACCAAGGAAGGAGTTGTAAGCACAACCTCTTCAGAAACTCCCACCGAGGATTGAGCTGTGTGGCCTTCTGGAAGGGTGCTGATCGTCAGACTCCCCACCTGAGCCCCCTCAGTCAGAGCTGCCTTACTAGGATCGAGGTCCAGAGGCATCGAGTCCTGTAGAATGGGAGTCTCCCCAGCTTCAGCAGTAGCCTTCTTCACCAGCGGAGTGAGAGCCTCCTCAGCCTCAATGATTGTTTTAACAGAGGGCAAAGGGGAAGGCTCCCCAACTTCAACAGCTGCCCCCCCGAGGTTATCTCAGCGGCCGAAGCCTCAATCCCCTTGGGCTGGGTCAACTCTGTTTCCATCACCTCGACAGGCGAAGAAGTTATACCTTCAGCAGGGATTATAGCCGGCGGTTCATGGCCGTAGTCGACTTTATCTCCAAAGTCGCTTTCCGTATCAGACGCGGAAGACGACAGTTCAACGCAAAGGTCCTCGGTGACCGGAGCCTTGCCACCAATCACCCCAGTGGTAGGACTAGGGTCGATTATCCGAGCGCTGGAGATGAAGACACTAGGAGGCCCTGACCGCTGTGCCTTATCTCTCCCTTCACGAGCAGAAGAAGGCTCAGGCCGAGCTGAGAACCCTGGAATTTGGACATTCCCTCCCACGAGCTGTACTTCCTCGTCAGCTATAGTGAGTTTGTCAACCAATTCCCCCTCTCCCGCAATCTTACAGGTCCCTCGGTGCGACCTAGGAGCACGGATTAAACTGGGGAGAGTTTTATCCTCTGGCGGTTCCTCAACCATGATAAAGAGGTCTTCAGGACAGTCCTCAACTCCAGCAGAAATGCCTTCCGAGGGAGAGACTTCTGTTGCTAATTCCCTCCGAGCCCTCTTCGAAACAGGACCAGCAGTTGAGGTAGGACCCCGACAACGCTTACTCACCAATTCTTGAGCCTTGGTGGTAGAAGGCCCCTCCTGTGGCCCTAGTTTGGTTCTGCTCCGGGTTACTCGGGGCTCCTCTCTTGAGCCTCCCTCGGCTCCTCTCTGAGATGCTCTCTCCAGCTCTTTCTGGACCTTTAAATACTGGGTGATCATGTGCGAGCCTTTGCCAGACTCCGACTGTGTTTTGAGATAGGCATTAATGCCCTCAATACCCGTATACCCAGGAGCAAAATCCGGTGACTGGTTTACCCGAGAATACCAGATGCAGAAAGTGAAGCTGGTAAGGTTCTTCGGCTCCTCGACGGGCAAACGGAAAGTTGCCTCTGTCCCCCCAGCCACGCTATAATACCAGGCTCGAGCACCTTCGCACAAATTCCCATTGAAGGCAAGTTGTGTATTCGGATTGCCGACATAAAGCTGAGCATAGCCAAACTGTCGGGCAAAACGACTTGGCATATACGGTTCGATAGTGCAGGAAGTCCCTTGGCGAAACAGCACATATCCTGGTCGTATATTGATCAACCACCGGAAGACTCCCGCAGACAGTTGGGTGAGGTCATCCCGACCTATAGAATCAGTGAATTGCTCACCAAAGGATGCACCAGGAATTCCAGGGAAGCAGCGGTTAAGCTGGTAATTGGCGGCATTTGAGAGACGTCTCCGAATATAATATATATAGGTGTCACTCCAATCCGAGTCTTCCAGCCGCCTCACAAAAGGGACAGGACTCTTACTCCCACGCGCCGTTGTCATCAGAGAAGGGCAATGCATCACGTACCAGGCCATGAGATACGTGTAAGGCAACTCCATTCGGGGTTTAGGGCGCCTTGCCGTCGGGTTTCCCTCTGAATCGACATACGGCTTGCCTTGAGAGTCGACAGTCCTTGGAGCCTCGCATAGTCTCTTGGCTAGCGCCCGCAACCCGCTCTGAATGCCAGCCGCCACGGCCGGAAGAAGGGCTATAGGACGGCCATGGGCCAGGAGCACTGCTGGATACACCACGTCGGCAATAATGACTTCATGTGGCCGTGTAGGTACCACGCAACGCTTCAACCACAGCATCAAGAAGCCCGCCAACAGCGCTCGACTAGAGATAGAAGCCCGGGCCCGGTGATGATAGCTTTCAAAAAGCGTATCAGGTTCGAAGCCGTCCTCGTTCGACCCAGTGGTGTAAAAGCCCTCAGAAGCTTGTGCGACCATGTCATCAACTCCCTGTTCAGAGAGGGGAGCCAGTCGAGTTATCGAATGATCCTTCTTGCTGACATTGCTGAATAAATAATTGGCCCAGGATAGATGCCTGACTCCATGCGTCCTCCAACCGGTTACCTGACCACAAATATGGAAGTGGCACATCACTTCCCAATAGGTCTCGTACACCTCAGGGGAATCCTTCTTTATAAGGTCAAGCTCCCTAGCAGTCGGGACATATTCTTCATAAGGGAACTCCCCCATCACCAGCCCCGAGACCTCATGCAACTCATGCAGTGCAAGGCCCATTTCTCCAACCGGGGTAAAGAATGTCCCCGTCTGAGGGTTGTAGCGCTCCAAGATCCCGAAGAAGTTGTGAGAGCTCATTGGGATGCCCCATTGTACGGCCCTGACTGCTGAGTATAATCCCACGTGCTCAAGCAGATCTCCCAGATCGGAGAGGACAAAACCCACCATCCTGCCCCACCAAGAATTCTCCGTGGAGTGGACCCATCCTGGCAAATGGAACTTGGCCGGATAATCACCCTCTGCTTCTATGAACGAGTTGAGGAAGGTGGTGGCAAGCTGCGGGATCTCTCCGACTGGAAGCTCAGACTTGCGTGACCCAGGAAACAAGCCGAGGACCGCCCGGTCATGGCAATCATGACGATATACGTTCTGGGAGCTGAAATTCCCAAGGGTAATCTCAGAGATATCCCGGGATACATCCCACTTCATCTTCCGAAGGACGGACAGATGTTGGAGATAAGACAACGGGAGCATCCTCTCCATGGCTGGAAGGAAGTATCTCCTCTCCCCTATCTGACGGAGCCACCTGTAATTCCCGTCATACATGGGGTTGCCACCGTCGCTGACATGATCTCCAAAGAAGAAAGCAGGCTTCTCCAGCTTGATGTGGGTATCCGTTGCGAAGACTGCATCGGTCATAAGCACTCGAGAAGTCCTCTCATTAACATGGGCAATCATTTCCCTGCGAACTGGCGACCTGTCAGCAGTCACAGGTATGGTCCTTCGCAGTGCAAAGTCAAGCGGTGGTCGGCACCACCCACGCGGCCGAAATGGTGCATCTTGGCAAGTGAACCTGAAACATGCGGCACTGCAAAAGAAAAAGACACTTGGTCAGATACCTTGCCAAAAATAAGGGAAGGTGCTAAGTGTTCATAATTCAAAACGCAGCCGAGACATTGGACGCAGGGGTTATCATCCGCGAACTTGCACCAAAACGCAGATGAGATACTGGACGCAGGAATTTTTCGAATCCGCGTCCAGACCTGCAAAGCTGCGTTCTACAAACCAAGACTTATGAAAATTTGAAGTACTTGGACTCAAACGCCAGATTCTACAAAATCGGCGGTTGAAGATACAGAACGCAAGGATCAAATCCGCGTTCTGCAAACCAAGACTTGTGAAATTTCAAAGTGCTTGGACTCGGACGCCAGCGCCTGATGGCACAAAACGCGGCACAGAACGCATGGATCAAATCCGCGTTCTACAAATCGCGTTCAGAGACCTTCACAATTAGAAATATTCTAAGTGAAGGACCCAGAGTGCAGAGTTCACCAGCGTCGGATCATCAGGCCCGCGCCCCGGTTATCATCTCAAGGACAGCGTCCGAGAATCAAACACGATCTTGTGTTAAAGGTCCTTAGGGTTCTATGAACATGTTTTAATGGCGGAACCCACACCGAAGGTGCATTTTTACCTCGGAAAACACCCTCCTGCGCAGAGGAAGCATCTCTCTCAGCCTCGGCGACGGTCGCCCTTGAGGTCGATGCAGTCGGTTTCGTCTTGGGAGCCATTGAAAATCAAGAAATTCGAGCGAGGAGATGAATAGTTGAACAAGAGAAGGAAGTTCTTTTTCTCAGAGAATGCGTTCGTTCGGAGAAGAAGATACATCTCTCCAACTGTTGCCTTTTATAGGCACAGAGATTCGCGAAGATACGCAGCGTTTGGCCCAATAAACGCTGCAGCGAATCGCTGCCTGACGCGTGGAGCCAAATCATTGTTTGAACAGGGAAGATCATGCGTCGTGACCCCGCCACAAGTCAGAAGTTGACACGTGGAGCAGTTCACTTAATGAACCGGGAGATCCGCGCGCCAAAAGGCGAAATCTCGCCTTTTCCCCAGGCCAGCTGGCGGCGTAATCATGACATGGCACAGGCGCACGCCCCAAAGTACGCGGCTCTTCGGTGGACATGCCCCGTCAGCATCATCATAAATGCACCCAGAAAATCGCGTCTGCCTTATGAAGATCGGTCGCGTTCTCATCGCCAAAAGATCGCGTCTCGCTAAGAAGTCGCGTCTTTAAAGCAGTTTCTGCTTTTTCAAAAAGGAACCTGCGTCCAGTCTCCTGCTTCTATAAGTCAGTTCAACAGTACACTGACGCAAACAGACAACCAACCACTCCCGGTCAAAAGCGCACCCATGACAGACTAAAAGCAATCGGGGAGGTCTAGACTGTGTATCTAGACACTCAAACACGATCAACTCTGACGGCTTCAAAGAGTTCAACAGTACACTCACGAAGACCAATTCCAGATAAGATCAAACCCGAAGCATCAATAGTCCAGTCATAAAACGCGAACACGACTAAAGATCCAAAGTATTCCGAAATCCGTCCCATTCAACTGCGGAATATCAGAAACTTTGGAGGGGGTTCTGTAGGCTGTCTAAAAATGACTACAAGACCAGCCATTAAGGAAGCGGAGTCTCAAACTCTAGACGCAAGAAATCGATGCTCGCGTCTCAGCATTAAGACGCGTTGGCTCTACACCCGCGTCACAACATTCAGACGCGTCGGCTCGAAGCCCGCGTCTCAGCATCAAGGCACGTCGGCCCGACGCCCGCGCCTCAGCATCCAGACGTGAAGGCCCGAAGCCCGCGTCTCAAACTTCAAGGCGCGTTTGGCTCGACGCCCGCGTCTCAAACTTCAAGGCGCGTTCGGCCCAACGCCCGCGTCTCAGTTGCAACTGCCCTGATTGCGGGGCCAGTCACCGCGCATGTAGCGGGTAGTGGCCCCTCATTCGGGAGCGTTTTCAGGAGGCACCTTCACCCCCTGAGATCCCTATAAATAGCCTTGTTTGCTATGAAGAGAGGATCGGAGTTTTGGAGAGACACACGGGGATAGAGGCTTGAGAGGATCGAGCTTGGCAGAAGATCGGAGTTTTGAAGAGCGAGAGCTTTGAGATAGGGCATCATCAAAATCGATCGAATCCAGGCAGAAGGATCATCAAGAGAGAAGCGCGACTCTTCAGCGAGCTTACTGAGTACTAGCCGCTCTTCGCCTACCTCCTCTTTGAGAGTTTTGGTAGACGGAGCTGAGTTACTCTTTCTACCGACCGAAGAGAAGACCCCCGACGGTCCAGGACGGTCATCTGGTCAACGGAGAACAAGATTCACTCTCCATCGCCACACGAAGAACCCAGCTTTAAACAAAGGGAAGATTCAGACATCCTCCCTCCCTTGTAACTGGAAAAGAGGGAAGAGTAGTCCTTTTGGCTGTAATCGTTTCGCTTGAATTAAGGAAATCTTTTTACAGCTAAAACCACTTTCTCCGACCACCAAACTTTCCCGGCCCCTACAATCACGAGAAAAACTTTTGTCCAAGGACAAAAAGTGTTACTCTATAACTCTAGACTTCATCTCTTTCCCGGCAAGTTAAAATCAAGATGGACAGGGCCATTCATTGTTAAGACCGTGTTTCCACACGGAGCGATAGAGATCTACGATCTAAAAAATGGCAGTACATTCAAGGTAAATGGTCAACGTCTTAAAATCTTTTTGGAATCAGTTCCGGAAGTAAATGAGCCATGGGTCTTTTTGACCCACTGTATCGGTAACTTTACCTTTCTGCCGATTCATGCATTCATGCATTTCATTCATACATTAGGGACAATGCATGAAACAAGTGTGGGGGAAGGGTATGTAAAGTAATAAAAAAATAAAAAATATATATAAAAAAATTTCTTTATTCTTTTTCTCTTTATTTGTTCTAACATAACAAAAATAAAAAAAATTTAAAAAATTAAAAAAAAGAAAAAAATAATTTTTATAAAAAGGACAATATTTTGACTTATCTTTTGAAAGAAATCTAAGTTAGTTTTAAGAATTAGGAAAATCATGATTAGGATTTCTAAAAACTTGGTCAAAATAAATAAATTGTTGAATTTTTAGGTATAGGAGGAGAATTTGAATAAGTAATTAGTCTTGATTTTTGCCTTAATGAAATGTGCATACCTAATGCATATCTAAGATTCTAAGACAAAGACCCTTGTGCCTCATAAAAAAATAAAAATAAAATATATATATATATCACTAATTAAGCTGGATACATGTGCCTCAAGAAGCATAAGTATTCACGCCTAAAGGTGAGTTCTGAATAAAATAAAGTCCTTAGTTTTGTGGCCTAGTTCATTCGAATTTGAGTCCGCGGGGGTGTTTTCTCACCTGGTGCCCTAAAGCTGACCGGTTTGGGAGCCACTGACTTTAAGTTCGCTAAATGGGTGGATTAGAAAGCCTAAGGAAACTAAGAAAAATTACTTATATATGTACTAACACATTTAATAATCAATTAGTTAGGTATGAGGGCCTCAAGAAGCCTTGATACTTACACGAAAGAGAATTAGATGAGTTATACATATTAAAAAAATAATAATAATCATAATAAAGAGGCATGAGAGTCCAAGTTAAGGAATTCCTAGATTCACATGGGTGCATATGACTTTTGGTGACGAAAAAGACTATACAAAAGTTCAATTTTGATCCTTACCTAAAATGGATAACAAATTACTTTATAAAGACTAAGTTTAAGAATGAATAAAAATGATAATCCTAAAACTTATAGACTACTTAGTCTCTTCAAACGTATTTCAAATATTTTCCTTTTTATGAATTTTGTGGGTGTAATCCGCTGAAAACCCTCACGAGACAACACTCGTCCTCTAGGGTAACCTAGGGGTTTAACGGCTTGTTGCACATGCTAAGTGCAACCGTGATTCCTACGAAAGTGAGTTAGCTAGTTTAGTTTTTCTTTTTCTTTTTTGATTTTTACTCGAGGACGAACAAAAAGATAAGAGTGGGGGTGTGATAGGTAGTGAAAAATGCATAATTGTCATTACATTTACCATCACATTTTCATATTATTCCTACAATTATGCACTATTACTAATGTTTTGTTATTTAATGTGTGCAGACCTTGAGTGTTTATTTAAATAAAGAATAAAAGCCTAAATGAAGCCCAAAAGCTCATGTCCAAGCCCATGTCCAAGCCCAAGTGCAAAAGTGCAATTATCAAATGTCAAAATTGCAAATACAAAGTGCAAATATTGCAAATACTAAAAAGAGGGGAGGGATAGACTTCTATTCAACCCTAAATGCTTGATGGATGAGGATAAATAGAGTGCAAGGATGAAATTCGTTTTTGAAGGAGATTTGGATTTAGGGTAACTTGCTTCCCAAGTTATCCCGAAATTTCAAATTGAAGAGTCGAGATGCCAGATCTACACGGATAGACTCAGATGGACGGACCAAAGGAGGCCACGCGCGAAAGCGCGTGGCCAGGGTTTCCGCGGCCAAAGCCGCGTTTTCGCGGCCAGATGGATGAGATGGACCAACGGATTTGGCAGTAGACTTCTATTGGGACTCTACCTCCTTCTGCACCTATAAATACCCCTGCAGACGCAACAGAGAGGGCCATCCAGAGACGAGGAGATTAGGGTTTCTTTAGCTTTTTCTTTAAATTTCTGCAATTGTAATTTCTTTTTAAGCACATGTGGAGAAGAAGGAGCTTTGTATTTGGAGGATATTTTCGAATAAAGGTTACCTCTTTGCCATCTCAATTATTGTCTTTTAATTTGGTTTTTCTCTGCGATCTTTCTCTTGTCTTGTTTTTCTTTCTTTTTGCAATCATTCTTATTAAACAAAATTAAAAAAAAGATAAATTGAAAAGATAAAAAAAATGATGAACTAATTCCTTATTGTGGTTTGCTGAATTCTTAAACAACCCTAGAGCAGTTAAGAATTGAACTGATTGATAACACTTTTTAGAAACCCTAGGTTTAAGGTAGATTGCTTGAAGATTAAATTGATGACTAGCTTTCTAATCTAGGTTACACCTTTAAATAATTCTT
This sequence comes from Agave tequilana, assembly GCA_038442645.1. NCBI lineage: Eukaryota > Viridiplantae > Streptophyta > Magnoliopsida > Asparagales > Asparagaceae > Agave > Agave tequilana. The sequence continues at coordinate 130,894 of JAVJIF010034045.1, read as the reverse complement.
CACACTTCATGCTTAAGAACTTTGACAGCGTAACTTCAAGGTAAAGCTTTTCTTACGCTGTACTTAGATGTTAGGATGAAAACTTGTTGGATTTTTAGGAGTGCGAACTAGTAAGATTCTAAAATCTTTTTCTCTTGCTTGCATCTTCTCTAATAAACCTAGGATCGATTTCATGTATTTCAAGATGATGTTCAATATCCTTAACTTGCACTATGGGTTGTGGTAGAAGATCAGTAAAACCACATCTTTCATATCATATATATTCAAATCTAATCTCTCTTTTCTTATTTCAAGTATACAGAGAAATCGTCCGAAAAGCTTGCATCGCATCCTTCCCTGTGGATCGACTCGCTTTGGCCCTTGCTGCAGCGGATAGCATTGAGACTGAGAATTCTAACTCTTAATCTTTTCTTTGCAATTTCTTAAATCTCAATCAATCTCACATAAAGCCCCATGAAAAACTTGAAGCTCACATTTCAACCAAATGCGAAGCTCAAGCGTTACCTCAATGGCTAAACGCGAGGCTCAAAGCCCATGTTTCAATTACAAAGGAACCCTGTGTCTCTGTTATAACTGCCCTCATTACTGGGTCAATTACTGTCCACGTAATGAGGGAGTTAATCCCCATTATAAAGGGTTTTTAGGGGATAGTTTTATCCCCTTAAACTTTTATAAATAGCTCAGTTCGCTATTGAATAGGGGTCGGAAAGTTTTTGGTCGACTTTGGGAGAATCTTAATCAGAGCTTCCAGCTGAGAAATACAAAAGAGTTAAACTCTTCTAAAAACTTGCTGAGTTCAAGTTTGTTCTTGCCTAAAGTCTCTTTGAGATTTTTGTTGGACAGAAGCTGTGTTACTTCGTCCACCGTCCAAAGAGAAGATGCCCAGAAGATCGTGATGTTCACCCGGTCAACGAAAAATAAGATTCACTTTCCATCGCTACATCAAGAACCCAACACTAAAAAAAAGGAAGATTTGAGCTTGAATATCCTCCCTCTCTTGTAATCGGATTATTGATCCGTTGTAACTTTCTTTATAGTCAAATAAAGAATTTACACGCCTTTAATTTTTCCCACCAAACAAGAGATGGCGACTCCGCTGGGGACAACTTTCTCTACTGATGAACAAGTCGTGGCGCAAGATGACGTCACCTGCATGGGAAAGGTGGTCGAATCGCTTGTCGTGGAATTCGACCAGGCAAAGTATGAAGAGTTCCTCTCTTTCGGTTCTAAGAGCCATAGGGCGCGGTAGTACCACAAAGTTTCCTCAGAGATTCACTCTCAGGTCCCTTCAAAGGCTTCCCTGAATGCGGTCCGCGCAGAGAACATCGTGACCGGATGTATCACACATAAGGCCCGCATCAACATCTCCCGCGAGACTCGCGAGGTCAATGCTGTTGACATTTAGTTGGCTCACACCCGTCCTCTTCCTTAGCCCCAGGTTACCAGGGGTTCCTAACAACTCGTACGGTTGAACCGGAACGCTGAACATAGACAAAGACGACGCTCGCGTCAATTACATACGCAAGAAGCTGGAACAACTATCTGTCCAACAGATATAGAATGCGAGGCTTAAGTTCGCGTCTCTTCTGAACTACGTCAGACGCGTGAAGTCCACGTTTGGAGACCTAAACACGAAGCCCACAAGGCTTGCATTTCTGAAGCTTTACTTCCCAAACGTGACGTTCAGCAGCGCGAGGTCTGTGCCTCTCCTCAGAGACACGAGACCCGCGTCTCTATAACCAAACGCAAGATTCAGAAAATATGCGTGTCTCAAAAGTCGCTAGCCAAATGCGACAATCAGCAGCATGAGGTCTGCACATCTTCTTAGCAGAAGTGCGAGACCTATGTTTTGAAGCCAAAAGCGAGAGCCGCGCCGGTTTTACAGAACGTGAGCTCCGTGTCTCAGAACCCTGCATCTCAGATCGCGACGCAAGGATGGCTCTCAGAAGCTGAAAAGCCCTCAAAAACCCAAGGCTAATCTCTTTGATCCCCCTCCGACAGATTTAAGAGATTACTTGACAAAGAAAAGGAGTGCTAATCAGGTTGTTTCATCCTGTTGTTGTGAATGGCTCATCATAGCAATGCTCTCTGAATGTCGCTGCAGCTCACATGTGAGCAACCAGTCGGTATTCAGACGATTAACCTCAAACTCCCAATCAGCCAAAAGGCGTCATTCCCACAAAAGGGGAACCTTCTCTGACACAGAATACCCGAAGTCACTGCAAACATGGCAGGTCCAAATACTACCCAAGTAAAAGTAGGGAAAAACGACTGGCAGTCAGTTCTGATGAGTCTGATACGGAACTGGAAGGAGTGTACCAGCATACTCGCACTCGGACTAGTGCGGTACCTCCGGTTGACTATAGTGACCTAGCCCGAGGCATTGAAGTAAATGAATCACACTCTGCCATCGCAGAATCTCAGGCCTCGAACTCTTCTTTAGAAAAGAATGCCTTTGCGTATATGGCAAACACTCCTGAGGAGACGACCAGGCGCCTGGAATAGCAAGCCCAGATCCAGAGAGAACAATTCGATATGATTCGCGCCCAACAAGAATCTATCGATGCCTTCAAGCAGATGCTTGCACAATTGATCGAAGACAAGAAGAAATCGAATGCCCAAACTTCTTCTAAAAAGTCTAAAGGCAAGCGGGAGGAAGGGGAAAGCTCATCTTTTGTACACATAGAAGAGGAGAAATAGTCCAATACTGAGTCGCCTAAATCCTCATCTAAAGAGGGAGGTAATCCAGAGAATGGGGGGTACTCATTCTAAAAGAATGAATCAATTGGAGCATCGTCTGGAAGCCCTTACCAATCGAAAAGGACTCCAAGAAGCAGGAGTAGTCTGGCCATACCCGGCAGAATGGTATTTTGTCTCGTACGCTCCCAAGTTCAAAGCCCCAACTCTACAGGCCTTTGACGGCAGAGGGTCACCAAACCAACACATCTACTACTTCAAGTTTCAAAAAGGGAACGTAGTAGATAACGATGCCATACTGGCTCGTTTGTTCATCGGTACTCTAAAGGGACTCACCTTCGAATGGTTCATGAAACTCCCTGAAGATCCATCAAAAACTGGAGGATTTGGAGAAGCTTTTCCTTACACGCTTCTTCGAAGACGACTCGGAGGTTACCATGCCAACTCTCCTGGAAATAAAACAATGAAAGGGAGAGTCAGTCAAAGCATTTGTGGAAAGATTTCAGAATATGGCACTCCGATGTCCTAGCGGTATGACCCAGGCCACCCTGGTGGAAACATGCCGCCACAACTTACAAACTTCACTCCTAGCCCATATAGGAGTTGTCAAAAGTCGCATTTGAAAGCAATTGGTCCAATAAGGTGAACAAGCTGAAGAGATTATCGCCAGGGTTAGGGCGAAAGAAAACAAGCCCAGACCCAAAAAGTCGACAAGGCGCGCGCCAGAAGTATTTTTTCAATCAAAGAGGAAGGATACATTGGCGACATAGATGAAATCCCCCGTTAAACCTCAGCCAACCAGAGGGGTGGTCCTTCAAGTCAGCCACGCGCCAACAGGAAGTACTCCTTCAAGGACAAGCGCGTCAATTCATTGTTCAAGCTACTCAACAAGAGTAACAGATTAAAGCCTCCTGAAGCTAGACGTCCCGAGGAAATCGGCAAGACCGACAATCCCAATTACTGCTTGTATCATAGGATGTTGGGGCACCCCACTAAGAGTTGTTATATCTTCAAAGATATTCTTCAAGCTCTGATTGACGCAGAAGTGCTCAAGCTCCGTCCAGAGCAGAAGAAAGTTATGGCTAACATGACGTCATTTCTTCAGTTCAGAAACCAGCCTCCAACACCGGCCGGAGTAGTTCTCATCCCGAAAGGGGAACTAAGGATGATCAATACAAACTCGCATTACCAGCAAGAGAAGGGTCTTGTACCTGTCCCTATACCTCAGGGAGAAATTATGTGGGTCATCCTGACCTTGTAGAAGGCCAATAATGGACTACTATTACCAACAGGAAGTCCAAAGGCAAAGCAAGAGCTTCGCCCTATAATATGGTGTGTGCCTCTTCTCAGAAAGCAGAGACTAATGTCCCCTCACTAACCGACTCAGAGAAGGAGGCGATCGTCCTTGCTGCAGAGCTAAATGCACCACTTGTGGCCATAACTCGTTCGGGACAGTCATGCCTAAAGAAGTATGACGGATTAGTGCAAATTTGCCTGGACCTACTGCAGAGCCAACCAAGCCCTCCGCAAAGCAACCTGTGAAGAAGCAGAAAGAACTTCAGTATCCTAAAGCTCTCCCAAAGGACAAAGCAGAAGGAACCTCAGGACCTTGCCGCTTTGATGTCTTGGCTCAACTGGCCAACATCCCGGCCAGGATCACTCTTTACGAGCTCCTAAGACTGTCAAAGTCAACAAGAGAAGCTCTGAGAGAAGTTCTAACTGATGCTGAGGTCTTCATGGCCTAAATCCCAACTGAGCCACAGGAGGAAAATAAAGAAGACTGCCTCTACGCCTCTCAAAATGCCCCCTACATCACCTTCATGCCAGATGACATGCAGGTCAAGGGGAAACATGATAGGGCCCTGTACTTTACAGGGTACATTGGATCATCTAAAGTGAGCCGCATTCAGGTAGATCTAGGATCCACATTAAGCATTATGCCCCGTCGGGTCATGCAGCACTTAGGGATCCCCCACCCACAGATTGAGCGCCACCCAGACTACCATCTATGATTTTAACGCCAATGGTACGCGCCCAATGGGAAAAATCAAACTCAAATGTCAGATTGGGGATCTGAGATCTGAAGTGACGTGTTATATGATTGACGCTGACACTTCATACAATTTGTTGCTGGAATGATCGTGGATTTATCGTAACTCCATCGTCCCTTCCACTCTCCATCAAGTAATGAAATATATCGACAGAAGTGGGAAAGTCCGAACGTCGATTGTCGAAAGGCATTCGTTCAAGGGGTTCGAGAACTATTTCACAGACTCCCTCCTATACCAGGATTCTCTGGAGACGAACGAGAATCCACAGCCAGAGGAACCAGACTCTGATAATGAAGCTGACACTGAACCAGAGGCGGAAGAAGAGTGCATGGGAATTAAACCCACTTGTAACGAGCATTAATAAGCTCGATATTAATAACACCGCCGATGTAGGCGAGTGGTATACTAATGAAGAGTTAGATTTGACTTACTTTTTTGTGTTTGCTTCTGATTCAGTACCGTCTGACACTAGTACCGATGTAGATGATGACCCCTGGTTGGCAATGGGTGCTCTGACATCATTATATGCACCAGTGAGGTCATCCCTCACGACGAATCAAGACATCAATGATGCACACGAATCATTATTCATGGTCCCAGCAAAATGCAAAGGCCAAAAAAAATTCTTTTCAAAAGAATCAAGTCTGAATTGATGCCTCACGAAGATTCAGAGAATAAATCCCCTCAATTCGCCTATTATGAGCCAAATGTACTCAGAATGATGGAGAACATGGGGTATGATTTAACAAAGGGTCCTGGCTTAAACCTTGGCAAAGGAAGGAGAATACTGCTTCGATCCTTCGTTCCAAAAGGGAAGACCCCTGATTATTATCATCGAACTCGCAGGGGGTTGGGCTATGTGTCAACTCTAATCCCGTCAGCCGCTGAGTCTGAAGGGTCATTATATCGTAATCACTCGTCAGGCACATCATCGTGGGAGTCAGATGTCAGCATCGGTAACATCTTCAAAGAACTTTCAGCAAACATGGTTTCAACAAGCCACCTAGAAGATGGAGATGAAGAAATGACTAAGTTGGATACAGATCCTTGGGTCAAACACCTAAATACTCTCTGAGATATTCGCTTCGAACAACGTTAACCACCCACAGAGGATAAGGTCACCCAGATTAATATGAGAGATGAGGCTAATCCTAAGCCCATCTTTATAAGCGAAAGCTTATCACCCTCAAAGAAGGAAGATCTAATATCTCTTGTGCGGGAGTATGTAGATGTCTTCGCTTGGAATTACGAGGATATGCCTGGGCTTGATCCTCGAGTGGCAATGCATCGCTCAACGTTAATTCAGACGCGAAACCAGTCAGACAGCAGCAGCGATGATTTCGTCCAAAAATAATGGAAGTAATCCAGTCGGAAGTCAAAAAGCTTATAGACTCTGACTTCATCAGGGAGGAACAACACCCAGATTGGGTAGCCAATATCGTCCTTGATACCAAGAAAAATAGGAAGATCTGAGTTTGTATTGATTTTCGCGATCTAAATGAGGCTTGTCCAAAAGATGAATTCTCCCTCCCAATTACGGATGTTATGATCGACAACACGTGTGGGTTTGAACGGATGTCCTTCATGGATGGATTCTCGGGATACAATCAAATCAAGATGTACCCTGATGATGAAAAGCATACATCTTTCTGGATGCCACTGGGGGTGTACTGCTATACTGTCATGCCCTTCGGACTAAAAAACGTGGGAGCAACATACTAGAGGGCTATGAATGCAATTTTCCACGAGCACATACGCAAAATAGCGGAATACTATGTCGATGACATTGCAGTAAAAAGCCGTACCAAGGGCGATCACATAGCAAATCTGAAGATGGTATTCAGCATCATGCGGGCGCATCAGCTAAAGATGAACCCCACTAAGTCCTTCCTCGGGGTAGCCAGTGGTAAATTCTTAGGATTTATTGTGACATCCAAAGGAATCCACCTCAATCCAGATAAAGTCCGTGCTGTCTAGGAGATGCAACCTCCAAGAAATCTAAGCTTAGAGGGTTGCAAGGGCGATTAGCGTACATCCAGAGGTTTATCTTAAATCTATCTGGAAGATGCCAACCCTTCACCAAATTAATAAAGAAAGGGGTCTCATTCATTTGGGATGATGCCTGCCAACAAGTGTTCGAGGAAATTAAACGATACCTCACGCAATCACCTGTCCTTACAGCTCCGATTTCAGCAAAACCTTTCCTAATATATGTTCAAGCGATGGATCATTCCTTAGGAGCTTTGCTAGCCCAGAATAATGATCAGGGATACGAGCAGGAAATCTACTATTTGAGTAGAACTATGATCAAAGCCGAATATCGGTACAACCCGATTGAAAAGGAATGTTTTTCATTGGTATTCGCCGTCCAGAAAGTGCGACATTACTTGATGGGCCAAACCATACATGTCATATCAAAAGTCAATCCTTTAAGGTTGCTTATGACAAAGCCATTGTTGCTGAATGGTCGACAGGAAAAATGGGTCATATTTCTCTCCCAATATGAGATGCAATTCCTACCACAAAAAGTCATGAAGGGACAAGCAGTGGTAGATTTTCAAGTTGAGCATACAGATCCGAGAGCGACCAAAGTTTATGAGGATCTCCCAGACGAGGTCGCTGAAGTTTGTCTGACCCAGACATCTTTCGAAGGACAGGTGTGGCAGCTCTTCTTTGATGGTGCATCAACGACGGGCCCACGAGGGAATGTCGTAGCAGGAGTGGGGTGTTGATCATTGATTTTGCAAAGGGGAAAACTTACAAAAAGGGGTCGAGAAGCTAAATTACAAGTATTCTAAAAAGATTACAAGTAGATCTCCTCTGAGATTCTGGAGAAGTGTGCCGATAGGAGTCTGGTCAGCGCGCGGCCACTTTGTCCCTTTGACGATGCGATCGATGGGATTCCCTTCTCGCCTGGTTCGGAGAATCGGAGAACAGAAGGTTGGTAGAACCTCTTGTTACTTCTCAAACTGCCTCCACTTGGGAATTCCTTCTCGCTTGGGTCTGAAGATTCCTTGAGAGGGAAGATCTTAGGGTATCAGCACCCTGATTGAGAAGCAGTTCTCTGAATTCTTGGAATCAAGAGAATAGATCTTTGTTTAGCCGTCTCTCTCTGTGCGTGTGTTGTCCTCTCTGCCTGTGCGCCTCTCTTTGTGCGTTTGCCTCTCTGTGTGCGTGTGTTGTCCTCTCTGCCTGTGCGCCTCTCTCCGCGCCTTCGCCTCTCTCTGTGCGTGTGTTGTTCTCTCTGCCTGTGCGCCTCTCTCTTTTTCTGTGCGCCTCTGGTGGGCTATTTATAAGGAGAGCAGGGGTATAATTGTCCCTTGAAAATCTGAAAACAGATTGAGTCAATCTGTTTAAATCTGGAAAGTAGCCTTGATGCGAAGCTAGAATCAGCTTCTGCGAAACTAGGAATAGCAGGTAGCATCGATTTCCTGATCTGTTTTGATTCTTTCCAAATAATTGAAAGATTTGCCCTGATCCTTTTACTTGTTTTAGGAGAGTCAAGAGATTATGGTAAACAACTGCCAAATTTGATCTCAGCTTTGATCTGATTATATCTGATCTTGAATAGATTTGATATCTGCTACCGCGTCGGAGCTCGCAGCGGAGCTGGAAGGAGCAACTGGCGAAGTCAGAAAAAAGCTCATAAGCGGAGCTGGATAAACATCTGTGGCGAAGCTACCGAACATCCTTCTGCGCGGTTGCGTGTGACTTTGAGTGAAGCGAACTCTCTGCGGAGTTAACTAAGCACTTCAGGCGAAGCTGTAGGTTAGCTTCCTGATGGAGCTTTGAACGGCTCCAAGGCAAAGTTGGACAAACTTAGCCTCTCAGGTGAGGCTATCCCCTTGGGCTCATGTGATGCTAAGTGTTGAGCTAATCTAGCATCTTAGACATGCTTAGGTCTCTTCAAAGACAATCTGGGCTCACTGTCTGCTTCACTGGATCAGTAGAGTCTAAGTTGCTGATTTGTCCCTCAGAGATGGGTACAGAACTGGTCGTCAGCTTGTCTGTCACTTGTCTTTTGTAAATGTCAACAATTTTAGACATTGTTCTGGCCAATCAGGAATCTTGTCTTTTTTAGAGTGTCAATAAGACCCCCTTCAAAGTTTTCAAAAATCTGCAATGGAATGGTTCAGACTCCGAAATACTTTGAATTGCTTTGATTGATGGTATGTGAAGTATGAACGTCACCATAGTGGTTGAGTTCAGCTTCGCTTTCAATCCTGCTTCGGGATTGGAATAAGTTCGCCGAGAATCGTGTAGATTCGTGATTCTGAGTAGCTTCACGTCTGGGTAGCTTCGTGAAGTAGTTTCGCTTCCAATTGGTTTTGGAACATCGTTCCCTTCCCAAGGCCAACTGCCTTTTGGCTAGTTTCGAGAAGGATTGCTCCTTTTTCGAAGTTAGAATAACCTCTCTTGCATTAACGAGGAAGATCATTGCTTCTGCACGCATTTCCGAGGGAGACTATTCCCTTTCTCAAGGCTTAGTACTTGAATGCCTTAAATTCGCTCGTGCTTCCAAGCTTGAAGAAGCGGCGGTGCAATCATGCCGTGAGGCCTATAAATGCGACACTTGAAGTCCTCTTCAAGGAAACAGTCCATTCATGACATCTCCTGATTGTTCAGAGAAGGATACTCAGATCTCTGAAATAGTTGGGGTGCCCACTCTGGTCATTAATCGGCCAAGAACTGGTGAGCTTTGGTCATCTAGAGACTTTTACCAACTTTAGGGAGCTTACTTCCCTTAGCTTTACCAGCTACTTCAGGGATTGATTTCCCTTGTTCTTCATTTTGTATCTGACTGATTTGCAGATGAGGGCTTCAGCCCTATTTCCCAGCTTCTTTGGCGAAGCTATCATTTTCACTTGATCAAAGAAAGATCATTTCATGCTTGCCTGCTATGTTCGACACATAGGCAAGAATTAGGACTTAGTCTCTTCAAAGTTGAGCCAGTCTTGCCATATAGGTGGGGTCAAGACTGCGTCCTTCTGGATCAGTCTGGCTTAGCCATATCGGCTAGGCTAGGACTTGGCTTATGCTGAGCTAGCCCATCATCACTGTGCAAGCGAGGCTATCCTTTACTTAACTGAAATCAATCCTTAAAGTGCAATTGGATCGGATATAAATTGCTTTGCCCCAAAGAACTTGACTTAGCGTATCATGCTTGCATTTTCCTTTGATTTACTGCTAACTTGTTTCCAGTTTGCGTTGCAGTGCACTGTGCCCGCCAGTCTTTCGATTTGATGAAAGAGATCAGAGACTTGCCTCTTGATCTTCTGGTTGAAACTTTAATCCTAAGTAGGAGGAACAAATCGGGGCAGCTGATAGGTGCTCCCAGAAGAGGTTGGCAGTCGCTTATCCGAGATGATCCACTTCGAGAAGGGGCTGATAGTCGCTTATCCGAGATGATCCACATTGGGAAAGCGGACGACAGCTGTAAGGTCTCGGATCCTTCCTTTGCCAATTTTGATTACGGAAGATCCAGCTTTCTGGTGGCAACCAGTCCTTTATCAATTTTCATCAAAGACGATCCAACTTCTTGATGGCAAAATCTGCCATTATGCGAAGGATTACGGCCTTGTGCAGGAGGAAAGCCTTTCGTATCCAGTTAGTTTGGCTTCGAAGTAGATAGGACAACTTGTATGCCTTTGGAGCAAATGATTCTGTTGCAAGAAACACACATTGATGTAGTAGTATCAATGTATCTTTCTTTTTGAATCAATAAAAGTTTACTTTCTGCTTATCTGCTTTGTTTCTCTCCTTTTTTATTCGAGAACACCTGAAGTGGACTAGCTTTAGCTAAGTCTTTTCCTTAGGAGGAATTAGAAGCTCACAGCGGAGCTAAACTTCCGGCGAAGTTGGAGATAGATTTCCAAATAAGTCGGGAGCCAGTTTCTGGCAAAGCTAGCACGGAATTTTCACGAAGCTAGAGATGTGCTTAGCGGAGCTAAGGCACGTTTCTCAGCGAAGTTATTCAAGCGTCGCGCTAAGTCAACGCTGGACTCACGGCGGAGTTATCCCTTAGCGGGGCTGAAGCAGCGCTTCTCGGGAAGACGCTTAGGCGCCGTTTCAAATTAATTTGAAACGACTACCTGCGCTCCTTTTGAGGAGGCGAAGTCTTAGGCAATCATTAGCCTATAAAAGCCTGATCGGGCTGAAAGAGGAGGCACCACTTCTCTTTGAATTTTCAGAGCACTGCAAGCCCTTTCTTCTTCGTTCTTCTTCGTTTGAGAATTCAAGAACTTTTTCAGTTCTCCAATGGCTCCCAAAAGACGAGCAGGAAAAGAGGTAGAAACCTCTACGACGGAGGGTCCTTCTCCTCCTCTGGTCATCGAACGATCTATCGCGGGTAGGGATCTTTCCCTTTTGTTCAGCTATCTCATAATGAATCTAGAACGATCCATTGTGATCGAGTGATCTCAGGGAGTTCAAGTCCCTTAATTTCTCTTAATTTCTTGATTGGGAATCTTAGAACCGAAGGCTCTCTTCTTCAAGCTTCCAAGCGAAGCTATCCTTTAGGCGGTTCACATCCTGTGGGATGATAGGATGTGAAGTTAGCCTTAGAAGCGCAGTTGGAAAAGGACTTTAATACCCTCAAAATAATTTTTTAAGCAGCAGTATTCTTCTGACGAAGTTAGCTCTTGGGGCTCCTTCGCGTTGAGGCCAAGCTTCCAGAGCGAAGCTAATACTTAGATATTTCCCTGCATCTTGCCTTCATGTGGAGTGCGGAGTTAAGCTGCAGCTGCGAAGCTAAGCTTCAAGGCGAAGCTATTGTTAGGCCAGCTTCGCTCGGAGAGCGAAGCTATGCCTTAACAAAAAATTACATTCTTGTTTTAGCTCTCCTTCGGCCGACGAACTAGTCATAGTTTCTCCTTGTTTTTGCAGTACACTATACTCCTGGTCCTCTGAATAGTCTCTTTGGCACAGCCAGGGGGCTGGATGGCAACGTCAGCCTGTAGTTTCAAGGGCAGGCTTCGCTATTCAGCGAGCAAAGCGCTCCTGCTCGGGATGCACTTATTCATGCTGGGGATCAGTGCACCATGAGGAGCATCTTAACTACTGCTCCCCTTGAAGATTCTGACCGAAGAATCTATCGGAAGCCCGGCTTCATGTTCGAAGATGCAGCGCCAGACAACGATCACCAGCTGCTAGCCGAAGAGGGGCAATGGATTTTCAAATTGAATGGTGAGAAGCACTATCTCCCATCTAGCAAGCGGCATTTTCCCTTGTCCTTCTTTCAATGTGTGACAAGGGCTCGGAAGATGCAGTGGCAAGTGGCGCAGACTACTGATTCCGTTCACGTAGGGAAGTTGATAATTCCGTCCCCCGATTACACAAGGACGGGTCCTCCTCGCTGCATATTGGGTCTCCATTCTGGGAATGTACTTCCGGACATCCTAGTGGGAGAAAATCCTGTAGTGGCTCAGACTTTTGGAAATCAGTTCTTTAAGGTTCATGGCAATTATCTTGCCACTAATTTCAGGACCCCGGGGTGGATTCATCCTCCCAAGGCATGGTGGAGGGACTTGACTCTATATGTCCTTGCCCATTTTGAGGAGGATCTCGAGAGGCTGGGACTCTACAAGGCCGTTAGGGCGACCTGTTATGACATTCAGATGAGCGTAGCGAACTTCTACGCCATCTTTGAGTTGTACTGCCCGGCTACCGGGACCTTCTTCACCCCTGTTGGCGAATTGGGTATGGCTCTGCACGAGATGTGGGAAGTCTCTGCTCTGCCTTTGGGGTCTGTCCCATATGAAGAATATTTCCCGTGCGAGGCGGAATTGACACTTCTGGAGAAGCACGAGCCCGCCTTATTTGAGACTTACCGGGAATTGATGTGCCACCTCTATATTTGCTCCAGCATGAATGGGAGCCATAAGGGAGCTTCATGCAGTTTGAAGAGCTGGGAGAATTATTTGTTCCCTGACCTGGAAGGTACTCTTGAAGAAGCTCATTGTGGAGTTGCAGATGAAGACATCTTTCGCCGGATGCAAGGGCACTCTCAAGGGGATTTGATTCTGGAAGAAGATGATGGACCCTATGAGAAAGGTGATATTCTTCAGAGTTTCCACCACCAGGCGCATCGGCTGACGTCCCGGAAGGCACTTCTGGCTGGCTTTTTAACGGTCTGGTTGAAGAGATGTGTGGTGTCGTCCTCGTCTGGCGATGTCATTCTGTTGGCCCAAAAGGTTACACTCTCCATTTGTTTAGAGTTTTGATGATAACAAAACAAATAAGTGCTATTTGGTACTAATTAGTTTGTTTAGATAAGTTTCAGGTTAGTACCATATTTGGAGGCCATTGCTTAAGCTATTGCAAGAATTTCTAGGTTCATGAAGTAAAGAAGGCTTTTTGCACATCAAGGAAGGAACATAGAAGAGAAGGCTCTAGCAAGGCATCGTATGGCTCAAGACTTCAAGATTGCTCAAGATAATTTGTTAGATTTGTTTTTAATTTAGAATTTTGTTAAAGAATAGTGAATAGGTTTGAAGCTCTATCACACACGTTTTTGCGCACATCTTGTTTCCTAACATAAATAGTTTGTATACAATCTTCAACCTACAAACTTATTTTGATATACATAATTACGTGTTTTAAGTTTCATGTTTTATCAAAACTTATTTTGGTATTGGAATTTATGACAAAAACTTTGATATACATATGTTTCAAATGTTTAAATATCATGTTTTTGTATTTGGAAGAAGTTTTAGACAAAACGTATTTTCTAGTCAAAATCTAAGTTTTAGAAAATACAGTTTTTGGTTTTTGGTAAAAATGATAAGAGACAAAAATAGTTCATATTGATTGATATTTGAGCTAAACTTTTTACCACATGTTTATATATCAATGCAAAATGATAAAAACTATTTTTGGTGATTTTTAGGAGTATTAAAAGATTTTTTAAAATATTTTTAAAACTATTTTTCTGTCCATTCCAGACTTCATCCAGTCGACTAAGTCTTCTGACAAGTCGACTTGAATAGAAGTCGGTCGACCGGGTCGGTCGACCGACATGCACAAATCTGTGCACGTTTGGAAGTCTTTGGACGGTCGACCGTCCCGGTCGACCGGTCTGAGAGCAGAGCTCTCTGTTTGTTTCGGTCGACCGGGCCTGTCGACCGTGGCCTGCAACGGTCATTTTCCTTGTACTAGCGGTCGACCGGGCCGGTCGACCGGACTAGCCGTTTGAACAGTAACGGCTAGTTTTCTGAGCAGATTTATTTTTGTCCTTTTCTCACTTAAGTGTGTTTAAGTGACATGTTTTGGTTTTAATACATTCTGATTAGCCTTAAAAATGTTTTATCTTTAAACCCTAGCCCTCTCCTATAAATAGGGGTGTTTAGGGAGAGTTTGGTTACTAGAAAAATTCTCAAAAATTTCCAAAAGTTTAAGGCTTTCAAAAGACTTGGTTTCTTGGTTTTTGTGCTGAAATTCTCTCTAAATTTCTGAAGTGTTTTCAAGAGTTCTCTGATTTCATTTTCTTTTCTCCTTGCACACAAGAGCTTCATTCCTACTCATTAATTCTCTAAGGACCTTTGTAAGGGAAGAGAATTTTGCAAGAGAGAGTTTGTGGTCTTTTGACTACTCAGAGATTGCTTGTACTTGAGATTGTGGAGTTGGGTACTCCGGTGTATTTGTAACATCTTTGTGATAAGTGGAAGTGGTTGGAATCCTTCTGGGGAAGGCGGGGAAGTAGAGCTGGGTGCTCGAACCTCGATAACAAATCTTGGTGTTTGCGTTTGGTTTACTTTTCCTTGTTCTTGCTCTACTTTCATTGCTATTACTACTTGCTCTTGATTGTCATTGCTATATTCACTTGCTTTGTGAGATTGTTGCTTCATATTTTTTAAATTGTGCATTGATTAGCATTATCACCTATTCACCCCCCTCTAGGTAATTTTCAATTGGTATCAGAGCTTGGACTCTAGGTTTTGGCTTAACATCCATAGAGAGATCCTTAAAATTTGCTAATCAACATTTGCATTCCATTTGTCATCACTAGTAAACATGGCCGATAACATCAAAATCCCTCCTAAATTTGATGGACTCAACTTCCCTATTTGGAAGGTTAGGATGACTATCTTTTTGCAATTATTAGGAAGCTTAGTGGCTAAATCTTTGACCAAACCCTATGTTGCACCCGATAGTGATGAGAGCACATGGACCGACTTCAACTTTAGAGAATATGAGGCTAACTCCAAGGCCCAAAATTCCCTCTTAACCGCCTTGAATAAGGATGACCTTACACGGGTAATTCATTGCCAATCCGCCTATGAGATTTGGCAACACTTATTGGTCACACACGAAGGGACTTCACAAGTCAAGAGAGCTAAGATAGATCTCTTGAGGTCCCAATATGAGTCTTTTAAAATGATTGATGATGAATCTATAGATTGTAAGATTACTCGATTTACTAAAATCACTAATGGTCTTTCTTCTTTAGGTGATGATATTTTCAATGATCAAAAGGTGCGGAAAGTGATTCGGGCTCTTCCTACATCATGGGAGATCAAGGCCACCACCCTAAAAGAATTGAACGACAAGGATGAGATGGACCTCATTAGTCTCATTGGGAATCTAAAAACCCATGAGATGGAAAAGAAAGCAAGAGAAGAGGCCGCTCCACTAAAGAAGAAATCATTGGCCTTCAAGTCTTCATCCACTCTTGAAGACGATGAGGAAGATGAAGAAGAAGATGAGGAGCTATCACTACTTGTTCGCAATGTGAAGAGAATGTACCGGAGGAACAAGCTCAACTTCCGAAGGAAATTTGAAGGCAAAGAGGAGAGGAAAATCATATGTTATAATTGCCGAAAGCCCGGACACATCATGGCGGATTGCCCGGAGTTCAAGAAGAAGATGACCTCCTCCTTCAAGCCAAAGAAATCGGAAGAAAAGAAAGCGTACAAGGCAACTTGAGATTCGGAAAGCGAGTCCGAGGAAGAGGCGGATGTAGCGAATATGTGTTTCATGGCAAACACACCAAAGGTAACCCCTCAACCTCTTGATGATGAAGATGATGAATTAAGTAAGGAAGTTCTTGCTCATGCCTTTGTTGAACTTTCCGAAACTTATGATAATAAGAAGATTGAATGTTATAAATTGCAAAAAGAAGTTGCTTTTCTCAAAAACCAACTTGCTATTGTTTCTAAAGAAAGGATGATATTTCTTCTAATCTTATTTCTATTCAAAATGAGTTTAATGCCTACAAGGTTTCTTGTAAAGGAAAATCTCCTATTGTTGATGAAAAAGAAATTTTCTCTCTAAAAACTAAAATGGTTGATTTTGAAAAAGTTTTGAAAGATTGTGCTTTTAACACTAAGAAACTTGAAGAAAAGTTTTCCAAAAAGCACACCTCTCATGCTAAAAATTCACATGCTCACACTACACATAACACTTCTCATGCTAAATCTTTTCATGCTCACAACTCTCATGCTCACAAATCACACACTCACTATGCTTTTAAATATGGTAGAGTATATAGATGCACATATTGTGGTAAGAATGGACATTTAGCTAAATTTTACTATGACCAAGTTAATAGATCAAATAATCTTGTTTGGGTTAATGAAACTAACCCTTTAGGACCCAAGAAAATGTGGGTACCAAAATCAAGTCCTAAATTATTTGATGTAGGTACACACCAAGGCTCCAAGACATAGGGAGCGGTGGTACCTTGATAGTGGTTGTTCAAGACATATGACGTGGGATATCAATAACTTTACAACCCTATCAAGGTACGAGGAAGGTGGCTCCGTCACCTTCGGGGATGACTCCAAAGGCACTATCATCGGTATAGGTAACATTCAAATTGGTGCATCTCCCATTATAGAAAATGTTGTACTTGTTGATGGTTTGAAACATAATTTGCTTAGTATTAGTCAATTTTGTGATCGTGGACTTAAAGTTATTTTTGATGATACTTCTTGCAAGATTTTTGATATTAAATCCAATGATTGTATTCTTACCGGTTTTCGTGATGATAATATTTATATTATTGACATGCTTAATGTGGAATGTTCTACTAAATGCTTAAATGCTTTTGATGAAAATTCTTGGCTTTGGCATAGAAGATTAGGACATGCATCTTTTGACCATCTTTCTAGGATTAATTCAAAGGAATTGGTGAAGGGTATACCTTTCTTGAAGTTTGAGAAAGACCGCATTTGTGGTGCGTGCCAACTTGGGAAACAAACCAAGTCTTCCTTCAAACCAATCAAGGATATCATGTCAACTAGGCCTTTAGAATTAATTCATATGGATCTTTTTGGACCTACTAAAACTAAGAGCTTAAATGGTAGTAGATTTGCATTTGTTTTAGTTGATGATTTTTCCCGTTTCACTTGGGTTTTCTTCTTGGAACACAAAGATCAAACTTTCTCTCATTTCAAAATTTTTCGAAAAAGGGTTGAAAAAGAAAAAGGTTTTCCGATTTTGAAAATAATGAGTGATAGAGGTGGTGAGTTTGTTAACCAACTCTTCATGACTTATTGTGATGAAAAGAGAATTAAGCATGAAATGTCTTGTCCTAGAACTCCACAACAAAATGGAGTTGTAGAAAGGAAAAATAGAACACTTCAAGAGATGGCTAGGACAATGATAAGTGAGTATGACCTCCCTCATTATCTATGGGCCGAGGCCGTAAACACCACATGCTATATATCAAATCGTATTTATTTATGTAAAAATTCTTCCAAAACATCTTTTGAAATGTATCATTCTAGAAAACCTAATGTTTCATATTTCAAAGTTTTTGGATGCAAGTGTTTTGTCTTGAACACTAAAGATAACTTGGGTAAATTTGATGCTAAGGCTTATGAAGCAATCTTTGTTGGATATTCTACAACTAGCAAAGCTTATAGAGTATTCAATAGATCTTCACTTACCATCAAGGAATCCATGCATGTCAAATTTGAAGAATCTAATGTGTTTGTTGAGAATGTTGTAGAGATTGAACCATTAGGTGAAGACATGGAGAGACTATCCTTGAAGGACTCACCCGCTCAAGATGATAAGCAAGAACCAATTGGTGACGTTCAAGAGGATAAAGAGGAAAGCTCTCAACCGCTTCCTAAAGCTTGGAGATATGCCATAAATCATCCCAAAGAGCTCATCTTAGGTGATGCATCTAAAGGGGTAACAACTCGCTCCAAACTCCATGACCTATGTGGTAATTTTGCTTTCATTTCTCATTTTGAACCCAAAAGCATCCTCGAAGCCGAGGCGGACTCATATTGGTTGCTAGCCATGCAAGAGGAACTCAATCAATTTGAGCGCAACCAAGTTTGGCACCTTGTTCCTAGGCCCCACGATAGACCAATAATTGGTACTAAGTGGATCTTTAGAAACAAGATGGATGAGTCCGGAAATGTGATTAGGAATAAGGCTAGGTTAGTGGCCCAAGGTTACACTCAAGTTAAGGGAATTGACTTTGAGGAGACCTTTGCACCCGTAGCACGGCTTGAAGCCATACGGATGACACTAGCTTTTGCATCTTTCAAAAATTTTAAACTTTTTCAAATGGATGTGAAAAGTGCACTTTTGAATGGTTTTATAAATGAAGAAGTTTATGTTGCTCAATCTCCCGGTTTTGTTGATCATGTTCATCCCGATTTTGTTTTTAAACTTGATAAAGCTTTGTATGGATTGAAACAAGCTCCAAGAGCTTGGTATAAAAGGCTTTCTAGTTTTCTCATTTCAAATGATTTTATTAAAGGCAAAGTAGATACAACACTATTCACTAAGCATGTTGACAATGATATTTTAATTGTTCAAATTTATGTTGATGATATAATTTTTGGTTCTACTAATGAGTTTTTATGCAAGGAATTTGAAAAGGTTATGCAATGTGAATTTGAAATGTCTTCAATGGGTGAGCTTAATTTCTTTCTTGGACTCCAAATCAAGCAATTGCAAGATAGGAACTTCATATGTCAAGCCAAATACGCAAAGGAACTCGTAAAGAAGTTTGGACTTGAAGACTCAAAGGTTTGCAACACTCCCATGGCAACTACCACCAAGCTTGATAAGGATGACCAAGGTAAAAATGTTGATATTAAATTGTATAGAAGCATGATATGTAGTCTTTTGTATTTGACGGCAAGTAGGCCGGATATCATGTTTAGTGTGTGTCTTTGTGCTAGATTTCAATCGTGTCCCAAAGAGTCCCATCTTATTGCGGTAAAACGCATTATTCGTTATATTAAGGGAACGATTGAAATGGGTCTATGGTATCCGAAAACCGGAGATTTCTCAATGACGAGTTATTCGGATGCCGACTATGCGGGTTGTAGAGTAGATAGAAAGAGTACTAGTGGGACATGTCAATTTCTTGGTAATTGTCTTGTTTCATGGTCCTCTAGGAAACAAAATTCCGTAGCTCTCTCAACCGCCGAGGCGGAGTATGTTGCCGCGGGGGCTTGTTGTGCACAAGTCCTTTGGATGAAACATACTCTCCTTGATATGATTTGCATTATAACCATATAAAAATATTTTGTGATAATACTAGTACTATACATATGACAAAGAATGCAAATCAACATAGTAAGACCAAGCACATTGAGATTAGATATCACTTTCTTAGAGATCATTTTGAGAAAGGAGATATAGATATTGATTATGTTTCTTCGGATTTGCAACTTGCCGATATTTTCACTAAACCACTTGATTTTGCTAGATTTTCATTCATTTGTGGTGAACTTAATGTTTGTGTTATTGAATAAAATTTTTTCTTAAACCCTTTTTGATGTATGACAAAAAGGGGGAGAATGAGTTTAAGTATGGAAATATGGGCTCATATGGTTTTGGTTCCATATGAGTTTATATAGGTTTTGAGATTTTTGATGTGTTTTCATGAATTCTTGTAATTTGTTTTTAAGTGTTTTGCAAGTATTTTTGGTTTTTGGTTTCATGTTGTTTACTTGCAAATTACAAATTACATGGTTTTTCTTTGTTTAATATAGCATAATTTGAGGGGGAGCTTTCTCCTCACCTATACATTTGTTTATAGCCTATTTGTTTTGTCATCATCAAAAAGGGGGAGATTGTTGGCTCAAAAGGTTACACTCTCCATTTATTTAGAGTTTTGATGATAACAAAACAAATAAGTGCTATTTGGTACTAATTAGTTTGTTTAGATAAGTTTCAGGTTAGTACCATATTTAGAGGCCATTGCTTAAGCTATTGCAAGAATTTCTAGGTTTATGAAGTAAAGAAGGCTTTTTGCACATCAAGGAAGGAACATAAAAGAGAAGGCTCTAGCAAGGCATCGCATGGCTCAAGACTTCAAGATTGCTCAAGATAATTCGTTAGATTTGTTTTTAATTTAGAATTTTGTTAAAGAATAGTGAATAGGTTTGAAGCTCTATCACACACGTTTTTTTGCACATCTTGTTTCCTAACATAAATAGTTTGTATACAATCTTCAACCTACAAACTATTTTGATATACATAATCACGTGTTTTAAGTTTCGTGTTTTATCAAAACTTATTTTGGTATTGGAATTTACGACAAAAACTTTGATATACATATGTTTCAAATGTTTAAATATCATGTTTTTGTATTTGGAAGAAGTTTTAGACAAAACGTATTTTCTAGTAAAAATCTAAGTTTTAGAAAATACAGTTTTTGGTTTTTGGTAAAAATGATAAGAGACAAAAATAGTTCATATTGATTGATATTTGAGCTAAACTTTTTACCACATGTTTATATATCAATGCAAAATGATAAAACTATTTTTGGTGATTTTTAGGAGTATTAAAAGATTTTTCAAAATATTTTTAAAACTATTTTTCTGTCCATTCCAGACTTCATCCAGTCGACTAAGTCTTCTGACAAGTCGACTTGAATAGAAGTCGGTCGACCGGGTCGGTCGACCGACATGCACAAATCTGTGCACGTTTGGAAGTCTTTGGACGGTCGACCGTCCCGGTCGACCGGTCTGAGAGCAGAGCTCTCTGTTTGTTTCGGTCGACCGGGCCTGTCGACCGTGGCCTGCAACGGTCATTTTCCTTGTACTAGCGGTCGACCGGGCCGGTCGACCGGACTAGCCGTTTGAACAGTAACGGCTAGTTTTCTGAGCAGATTTATTTTTGTCCTTTTCTCACTTAAGTGTGTTTAAGTGACATGTTTTGGTTTTAATACATTCTGATTAGCCTTAAAAATGTTTTATCTTTAAACCCTAGCCCTCTCCTATAAATAAGGGTGTTTAGGGAGAGTTTGGTTACTAAAAAAATTCTCAAAAATTTCCAAAAGTTTAAGGCTTTCAAAAGACTTGGTTTCTTGGTTTTTGTGCTGAAATTCTCTCTAAATTTCTGAAGTGTTTTCAAGAGTTCTCTGATTTCATTTTCTTTTCTCCTTGCACACAAGAGCTTCATTCCTACTCATTAATTCTCTAAGGACCTTTGTAAGGGAAGAGAATTTTGCAAGAGAGAGTTTGTGATCTTTTGACTACTCAGAGATTGCTTGTACTTGAGATTGTGGAGTTGGGTACTCCGGTGTATTTGTAACATCTTTGTGATAAGTGGAAGTGGTTGGAATCCTTCTGGGGAAGGCGGGGAAGTAGAGCTGGGTGCTCGAACCTTGATAACAAATCTTGGTGTTTGCGTTTGGTTTACTTTTCCTTATTCTTGCTCTACTTTCATTGCTATTACTACTTGCTCTTGATTGTCATTGCTATATTCACTTGCTTTGTGAGATTGTTGCTTCATATTTTTAAATTGTGCATTGATTAGCATTATCACCTATTCACCCCCCCTCTAGGTGATTTTCACATTCATCGACTGTCTTATTGCCCGTTGTTCATCTAGTCCATGATCATTCTCTTGGACTTCTCTAGCCATGGTGTGCTGTATTCAAAGAGGCCTTCATGCATTGACGGAGGCTTTCTGTAGGCCACCAACAACAAAGCAGGGAAAGGGGACTATCTTGCCTTGCAATGGGCCAAACCCTAGAATTGGTTTGCCATATACTATTTGATGGCATGGTTCGCCCTACACTGCCCCTCCATTATCCAAGCCGGAGAGGAGCCCCCAGAAGGTGTTCGAATGGCGTTTCTCCGTCGATTCGAGGGGTGTTCGTGGTCACGGACTTATGTGGCTGGGGTCTGTAAGCTGCTATGCCGTTATGACGTCTATAGCCTTTTTCGATGCTTTCCCTACATTCGCGATGCAGGCTATGGTGAAGAATTTAAAGATGTAGGGGAAAGGCAGACGCTATTAGTCGGGGAGTCTTCGAATGGCTGGTTAGCATCCGGCCATCCCACTTGTATAGAAGCGGGGACACCTGTTACCTGGAGCCCTATGTTCCGAGTCGGTTTGCCCGTCAGTTTGGATATGACCAGCTGTACGTAGGTAATCCGAATAGCAGCCTGGCCTTCATGGGAATCCTCATCGATGGAGCTCGTGCCTGGCAGTTCTTCGTTGCTGGCTGTACTAAGGCGCGACTGTGCATGCCGCTAAGGACTCCGAACCTTCTGACGACCCTGGGATTCTGCCAGTGGTATAAAACTTCGAACTCCACACCCACTGGATTTTCTATTAATTCCTTTGGTGTGAAGTTAATCTCTCAGCGGCTGAAGCAGAAGGTCACTGAGAAGAGCGAGGGTAAGAGGGTCCGCATGCCAGGCCTCAGGGAATTCATTGCCGTTGATGATAGCAAAGCTTCGGATGCAGGAAGTCCTCGCTTTGAAGCGGATACAGGTGCTGAGGCTCCAGCAGTTGCTTCTGGTGGGGTAGGCACGGCCTCCATGGAACATGCTGATGTGGAAGAAGTGGAGGAAGAAGATCCTGACGTCCACTTCAAGCGAAAGCGGGAAGGTGGATCTCGTTTGAAGAGGGTAGTGAAGAAGCCTCGTCGCTACGCTCCTACGATTATTGCAGAGGGCGAATCATCTGCACTGCCTCCTCCTCCTGCTCCATTAGTCATTAAGTTGTCAGCTACTATGGAGACTGCTGGTAAAGCTGCTCCGGACCCCGGTAAGATCAGCTCCGTTCTTGTAATATACTTCTTATGTGTTCCATACAGCTCACTATTTACTTCATAACTCAGGAACCGAGGCGGTGAGAGACTTAAGAGCTGAGGCTGCCGGAGAACAGGGGGAGCATTATGATCCTCTGTTTACTTATAGAGAAGGTGATGATGCTGGCTATTTTGCCATCTCGGAAGAGTCTGGAGGTGATGCGGCCGATGTAGGTCCTTTAGGTGCTGGGACTTCAAAAGGAAGCCCTATGGCCTCCAGCTCTTTTGGGTGGACCAGCGAGGGTTCGACGAGCGAAAGCGGGCCGGCCGTTCGTGTTGATTCTGCCAAAGATTTTCCTATGGAGCCTGAGGGGACTGATGCAGCCATCGAGGAAGTTCGGAGAGAGACTGCAGCCACGGCAGTTGAGGGGATATCATATTTTGGTAGTGCTCTGCTCTTTCATGAGTGATTTTCTTCTGATATTCATCATGCCTTGCTTAAACAAAATCTTACTATAGGTATTCTGCCTCTGGGTGCATCTACTTCAAGAGAACCAGCCAATCTTTTGGAGGGAACCAGGGGTGAAGTAAGTACTTCGACCGCGGCGGATGCTGCTGAGTTGGATGCTTTGTATCACGGGTTGCCCTCTTATCAGCCTGAACCGGCCAGAGGAAAGGGGATTGAGGGAATAGTAGTCACAGAACCATCCTTGATTCCAACTATATCGGTGAGTGAGGTGCCATTGGTTTTGCCGGTGCCGCCTATTTTGCCAAGCGTGGAGCTGAAGGTGATTACCAGTCCTACTTCTCCAACATTGGTGGTTGAGCCAGCTCTCCCGAAAATCGTCATTAGCCCTACCTCGGTTGTGGCTAGTGTACTGGTTTCAATGAGGACTCCTCCGAGATCACCGACGACCCCTCATGTTGCTGCAGCCAGTGCTTCTATTATTTCATCCATAGTCGCCAGTGAAGGCAGTGGAAGCTCTGTCTTCAGGGGCTTCTCCTTTGCCTGGAGTAATTGACGTCGAGAACGAATTTGTGGCTGAGTTAGTTGATAGCTTTTATAAAAGCTTGAAGCGATCCATTGCTTTGGTCTTGAAGGGCTCGACTACCTCATTCCCTGCTTTAAAGGTGGTTCTCTCCCGAAGCATTGACAGTAACCGAGACTTTGGAGGGGATGACTAGGCCGCCACATTGGAGCTTCTAGTCGACAGACTCGAGAGGGATGTGGACGAATGGCGTCGTCTTAGCCATTCAGATCTGGAGTCTTCAGTTAACGAACAGCTTGCGCATCTTGTTGCTCAGATGCATGAAACTCATCTCGCCGCTCAAGAAGTTGCTAAGGCAATTTCTTCTGATTTGAAATCCTTAGAGATAAGGAAAGTAGAGCTCGGGGATGCCATAAATGCTTCTAGCAGCGCTCTTCTTGACGCTGAGGATAAAATTAAAAAGGCTAAGGAAATGATCAGGAAGGCTAATCTCCTT
The DNA here is from genome assembly GCA_038442645.1 of Agave tequilana. Taxonomy (NCBI): domain Eukaryota; kingdom Viridiplantae; phylum Streptophyta; class Magnoliopsida; order Asparagales; family Asparagaceae; genus Agave; species Agave tequilana. Next base: position 106,699 of record JAVJIF010034045.1, on the reverse strand, counting down.
TTGTCCAAGGCTGAACCAGTGCGTCTTTAAGAGACTGCCCGGCTTGAGCGACTTAAGGCCCAAAATGACAAAGTCTTGCAGCAGGAGCTAGCACAGAGGGCAACCTTGGTTGAAATTGAAGCTCGTTTGGGCCAACAGCGAGCTTTAATGAGGCCGAGTTGAGGTCGCAGGTGCTTATCAGGGCTGCAGAAGAGAGGAAGACTAGACTGACCACTCTTGAAGAACAGATCAAGTCCTATGAAGCGTCGTTGTAGCTTGTAATCTATGCATTCATGTATCCCTCTTTTGGAATCAATAAAAAGTGATTTTATTTTGACTCCCCCGTTGCATTTCCAGCTTGTTTTATCTTCTGAATTCTCGCTTTCAAGTTGCATTGCAGCCCTTAAAAGAAAACGAAATAATGATATAACTAATCTAATCAGCAGTGATAAGTCGAGAGAGTTAGTCATACATTTAAGAAAATAGTCCTTATTGGACTAAAAGATGAGACCTGACTATCTGCCGGTTCAAAGGTCGCAATGACATAACCGATTAAGATGCCACCAAGCTCAAAATTTTGTCATATGATGACAAAAGAATAGTCCTTGCCGGACTGAAAGATGAGACTTGGCTATCTGTCGGTTTAGAGGTCGCACTGACGTAACTGATTGAGAGGCCACCAAGCTCAAAATTTTGTCATATGATGACAAAGAAATAGTCCTTGGTGGACTGAAAGATGAGGCTTGGCTATCTGCCGGTTCAGAGGTCGCGATGACGTAACCAATTGAGAAGCCACCAAGCTCAAAATTTTGTCATATGATGACAAAGAAATAGTCCTTGGCGGACTGAAAGATGAGACTTGGCTATCTACCGGTTCAGAGGTCGTAACCGATTGAGAAGCCACCAAGCTCAAAATTTTGTCATAAGATGACAAAGAAATAGTCCTTGGCGGACTGAAAGATGAGACTTAGCTATCTGCCGGTTCAGAGGTCGCAATGACGTAACCGATTGAGAAGCCACCAAGTTCAAAATTTGTCATATGATGACAAAGAAATAGTCCTTGGCGGACAGAAAGATGAGACTTGGTTATCTGCCGGTTCAGAGGTCGCAATGACGTAACCGATTGAGAAGCCACCAAGCTCAAAATTTGTCATATGATGACTGTATGCGCACGGAGAAGGTACGGGGTCGAAGTAAGGTTTCCTTGAATCAAATTGAAAAATTACAACGGACTCGTATTCCGATTACAAGGGAGGGAGGATGTTGAGTCTTGAATCCTCCCTTTGTTTAGTGCTGGGTTCTTCATGTGGCGATGGAGAGTGAATCTTGTTCTCCGTTGACCGGGTGACCGTCTAGACCTTCGGGGATCTTCTCTTCGGCTGGTAGAAGGAGTAGCACAGCTATGTCTACCAAAACTCTCAAAGAGAAGGTAGGCAAAGAGCAACTTGTACGCAACAAGCTTGCAGAAGAGTTGAGCTCTCTCTTGCTTCTCTCTCTCTGTCTGCCTGGGTGTAGTCTGTTGTCTATCTTTGGTCTCTTGTTGTTCTCCTCTCCTCATAGAGGCGGGGCTATTTATAGAGGCTCCAGGGGTGAACGTGCCCCCTAAAAGTACTCCACAATGAGGGGCTAACTTCCCCGCTATGTGGGCGGTGACTGGCCCCATAACCGGGGCGGTTATAACCGAGATGCGGACCTTGGACCCTCGCGCCCTGAGGTTGAGACGCGGGTGTCGAGCCCACGCGCCTTGATGTTGAGACACGGGTTTTGAGCCCACGCGCCTTGAGTTTGAGACGCAGGCTTTGGACCCTCGCGCCTTGGTGCTGAGACGCGAGTGTTGAGCCCACGCGCCTTGAGTTTGAGACGCGGGTTTTGGACCCTCGCGCCTTGGTGCTGAGACGCGGGTGTTGAGCCCACGCGCCTTGAGTTTGAGACGCGGGTTTTGGACCCTCGCACCTTGGTGCTGAGACGCGGGTGTTGAGCCTTCGCGTCTAGAACTTGAAACTCTGCTTTTTAATGGCTTGTCTTTTAGTGATTTTTAGACAGCCTACAGAACCCCCTCCAAAGTTTTTGATATTCCGCAGTTAACTGGGACGGATTTCAAAATACTTTGGACTCTAGCTGAATTCACCTTTATGACTGGACTGTTAATGCTCCGGGTTTGATCTTATCTGGAGTTGGTCTTCGTGAGTGTACTGTTGAACTCTTTGAGGCCACCAGAGTTGATCGTGTTTAGTGTCTAGATACACAGTCTAAATGATTGGTTGCTAATGTTGCATATTTAATGTCATATTTCCATACTTATTTTAGAATAAAAGCCTGCATTGTCCTAATTATTTGTTTAATTTATTTGCAGGCCCAATCCTTAAGGAGATGAAGAGAAATGAGCCCAAAAGCCCACCAGAATTCTGAATTAAATCAGAGTTAATTCGTACACATAAAATCAGGGCAAAATCAAGAGGTTGAAACCGGTTGAGAAGAATCCTCTCAGAATCGATCGGTTAAAGCCAAGAATCCAAGGCCATTTCATCAGAATCCGGAGCTCAAACGACAAAACCAACAAAGGATAAAGTCAGAAGAAGACCCCGGAGAGACCCACCAACAGGGTGTGGCCACCTGGCCACACCCTTGTCGCGGAAACGCGGCTTTTGCCGCGTTTCTGCGGCAATCTTGGGGAGTTAGGGGGAGCGTTTGCTCCCCCGACCTCCCCGGGATCTTGGTGGTTGGGTATTTGCCTATAAAAGGCCATTATCTGCGCTGAAAATTGGACGTGAAGGCATATTAGGAATTTAGCCTAGTTTTCATTTCTTAGTTTAGGTTTTTAGTCTTTCTTTTTATGTAATTTTAGTTTTCATTTATGTAATTCAGAGGAGATCGACTTTCATCAAAGAACAAGACTGAAGTTAGAGCTGGAGTGACACCGGTGTAAGACTTATTTGTTTTCTTTGATTGTAATGAAATCAAATCGATGTTCTTTTTGTGTATGTACTTCTCTGTAGTCTTCTTCTTCTTCTTTTCTATTTTACCTTTCTTTTTGGTACAACTGTCTTCCAAGTGAGTCTAAAAGCATCGAAAGAGCCTTGCCTTTGCGAGTGCCACCGATAGCTCATGACGATGGAATTGTGAGTCTCTCCGTATCATTTCATGCTTGCGTATCTTGATGATGCAATGTGGAAGAGACCAACACTCGACTCTTATGGGCTATGCGCTGAATGCCTCCACTTCAAGGTAAAATCATTGCTGAAAACTCGAGGTAAGCTTTTGACGAAAAGAAGGTAAGCAATTGTTTTTATTTCTTTTCTTTTATTTCTGTAAATTAAATCACAAATATCACTTCTTCTAAATCGTTTTCATTCTTCTTTCCACTTCATTTGTACATTGTCGCTTTCTTTCGTTTTCTGATTTTCCACCTTCTTCAATCTTTCACTTTCTTCTAACTTTAACTATAACTTTCTTTTTCATTTTTATAACTTTAAAACAGAGAAGAATCTTCGTTTTCTTTCTTAAAAGATTTCAATAAAGAACTGTAACGCTTCCATCGCAAACCCTCCTTGTGGATCACGACCCGCATAGCCACTTGCTATAGCGGAAGAATTGAGCACTTGCACATATTCTTTCTTAAGTTCTATAATCTCATATTTTGTGTGCAGGTTTAGCCTCAATCAAATTTTGGCGCCGTTGCCGGGGAGGGTAACATGTTTTTTATTGAAATCTTAATTTTTATTGCAAATTTTTTAGAACTAAACGAATTTTCTTCTCTGTTGCAGGTTACAGGGCAAGCAAAGCAGGAAAATAAGTTTGCAGTGACATACAAGTGGTATTGGGCCTCTGCTCTAGAAAGCAGAGACCCATTGCCCTCTAAATTGCCGCGTTTCCACAGCAAACGCCGCGGATCCGCGGCAAGGAAGAGTTGACTACTAACAGTTTTTTGCAGGGCTGCTTAGTGTAAAAAAATTTCTAGTTTGCTGTAACTTTAATTTTTCTTATATGCCATAACATAAGCCTGCTAATAATCAACAGTAAAATATTTGTTGAAAAGATAAAAAATTGATTAGACATTTGCATTTTTAGCACGTGTCTTTTTAATTCCTTTATTTTTACTGTTGAAGAGTATTGGAGCAAGGTATGTTTGCATTGCATCTAGAATAGGACTATCTCTTGGTTGATTTATATCACTTAGAGTTCATCTTATTTATCTTGTACACTTGCACAAAAACTGATCTTAAGGGCACCACCCAATAATAAGATAAGGTGGGGGTTTAATCACCCTTCCTTAGCCCAAAAATCAGAATCCAAGCACTCACTAACCCAAGCCTAACTTAAAATGAGTAGACGTTGGCCCTAGGGACATCTCGGACTCAATTAGGAGATTATCCTAAGGGGGAAAGGTGTTGGAACTTGACTCTTGCCAAATCAGTGTCTAGGAAAGGGATTAAGGGCCGAAAGCCCGAAGGTTGGTGGTTATTTAATTAAGGAACGTCTTTTGACGGAAAACCTCCCACCAACCTTGCCCTGACCTGGCTGATTAGCTTGTGGTCAAAGTCTACATTAAACCTCCTGTGGACAGTCTAACCAGTTAGGAGTCATCTAGGTCTAGGTCTACCCTAACTTAGGTTAGAATTTTTTCTTTCTTGTTTGTTTATTTGTGTGTTTTTCTTTCTTTTTGTTTATATTCCATTGTGTGATATGGCTTATAATAATAATTTTCCAACTATAATAATAATCAATATTATACATCAAACTCTTTTTCAGATATTACCAACCCAGCATATCATGACTTTAACCAACATAGTGTGCCGGATTGGTCTTATCTGAATCCATATAACCCATGTCCCCCATCGTATGACTATAATTTCCATAACGATTTAAACTCTTCACAGAGTCAGTGGGGATTCACCTACCCCGAGTCCAATTTTTAATCACAGTGTCCTCCTTCTCCACCTAGTCCACACTATTTTCAAGAGTCATACTCAATTCCACCAGTCCAAAATAGAAAACCATCAATTTTGGAACGGAGTATGCGTGAGTCCAAACAACAATCACAAAATCTGATGGACTCACAATTTCAATACCACTTCCAAAACAACTCTTCATCTTTTCAACAAGACAATGAACCCATCAACTATGAAAAGATGCTAGAAGTCATGACTCATGCTCAAAATGCTAGAAATCGTGACATAGATATGATTGTCGAATCTCTACGTTCTCACCGTCCTGATGTCACTTACCATTCTGTTAGAGCCAAAAAGTCATGTAGTTTTGGAAATCAAGATTCCATTTCAGCACAACCACTTGAACTTGCCCAAACTCCAAATTTTGAAAAAGATATTGACAGTTTAGCAAGTTTTCCTTTTCCTGAAATAGAACTTGAAAATGAATATGATCCTGAACCCCAACTTAGTGATTCAATTCTACTTCCTGATTCGATTATGACTCCGGTATCTTCACCTGATTTCGATCTTTTCCTGGAGTCAACACTGGATCCTGTACCAATTCATAATGAAATTGAATCACCCATCTTTGAGGATCATATTGAACTTGACCAATTATACAATTTTGAAAATCCTATTGACAAATTGGCAAGTTCTCAATTTTTTGATATTGAACTCAATGAGATATGTGACCTAGATTCTCAAATCTGTGATCCAGTTCAACTTTCTGAATCAATATTGACTCCTGTTGTGTTACCAAACTTGAGTAATATTTTAGAGTCAGTTTTGATTTATCCACCTATCATTCCTGAACTGGAATCACCCATATTAGGTCACATTCCATTGTTGGAAAATACATGTGGACTGGAGTTTCAACTTCTTGACTTGGACCCAATTCCTGAACCCATTTCGACTCCTGAACCTTTACTTGACTTAAGTCACCTTCCTGAGTCGGTATTAGTTCCTGTCCTTCCTGAGTCCAAGTCAACCGTTCTATCATTTCATACTCCATTCTGGGACAAGGTGGTTGACAAATATGACTCCGAAATTAGTTATGGAATATGGAAATTAGATGGGGTCACATACTTAATAAAAATCCTTAATGGACACATCTTTTTAATGGGTTATATTAAAGATAGTGCTGGTGGGTTCCTTCGAGACCCAAGAAAAGTTGATTGGGACATGTTTCGTGGACCAATCAGACCACCACCGGAACCACCACCTTTAGGTAACCATTTTCCTTCCCTTTCTTCTTTTTCATGCATCTATACATTAATTCATACATTGAGGACAATGCATGAGATAGGTGTGGGGGAGGGTCTAACATAACTTTTCTTTTTCTTTAAAATAAGAAAAAAATTAACATTTTTCTTTATTTTTAAAAACTTTTTGAAAAATAGAAACAATATTTTGACTTATTTTTGTAAGAAATTAAGTTAATTTTAAGGAATAGGAAAATCCAAATTAGGATTTCTTATACTTGGTCAAAATAAGATTATTTGTTTGATTTTTAGAGTTAGGAAGATAATTTGTCAAAGTAATTTGGTCTTGAACTTTACCTTGATGAAATATGCACACTTCATACACTTACACACTTAGGGTTCAAAAACAAAGATTCTTATGCCTTATAATATATATATATATAAACAAATCTAATTATTGATTAGCTAGGTGCTTTGGCCTAAGAAAGCCTTAGTATTTATGCAAAAGATAATTAGATGAGTTTGAAAAGAAAAAAAACAAATCTAATTATTGATTAGCTAGGTGCTTTGGCCTAAGCAAGCCTTAGTATTTATGCGAAAGATGATTAGACAAGTGAAAAGAAAAATCCTCTGATTAAGCTGGGTATTTGTGCCTAATAAAGCATAAGTATTCACACCTAAAAGAGGTTCATATAATAAAATCCTTAGTTTTGTGGCCTTGTTTGCTCGAGTCCTTAAGTCCGTGGGGTGTTTTCTCACCCGGTGCCCTAAGACTGTTTGGTTTGAGAGTCATCGATTAGAGGCTCGTTACATGGGCAGATTAGAAAGCCTAATAGAACTAAGGAATATTACCAAAATAAAAAAATAGAAAAAAAAAGTATATATGTATAAATAAATAAGGCATAAGAGTTAGAGTAAATGAACCCTAGTCAAAATTTTCACGTTCACAAGGTGCATATGACTTAGGGTAAAGTAAAAGACTAGATGAGAAGCATAATTTGACTCCTTACTTTGATTGATAACAAATTTTTGAATAGAGATTAAGTTTAGGAATGAAAAATTCGGCTTTCATATAACTTATAGATTGCTTAGATCTTACAATCATATTTCAAATATTTTTCTCTTTCAAAATGCTTTTCGAAAATACTAACTCTTTATTTCCCTTTCTTTATGGATTTTGTGGGTGTAATCCGCTAAAAACCCTCACGAGACAACACTCGTCCTCTAGGGGAACCTAGAGGTTTAACGGCTTATTGCACATGCTCAGTGCAATCGCGCGACCTGCGAAAGTGGTCTAATAATCCTTAGTATAATTTAGTTGTTTTGCTCGAGGACGAGCAAAAGATAGGTATGGGGGTGTGATTGGTTGCTAATGTTGCATATTTAATGTCACATTTCCATACTTATTTTTGAATAAAAGCCTGCATTGTCCTAATTATTTGTTTAATTTATTTGCAGGCCCAATCCTTAAGGAGATGAAGAGAAATGAGCCCAAAAGCCCATCAGAATTCTGAATTAAATCAGAGTTAATTCGTACACATAAAATCAGGGCAAAATCAAGAGGTTGAAACCGGTTGAGAAGAATCCTCTCAGAATCGATCGGTTAAAGCCAAGAATCCAAGGCCATTTCATCAGAATCCGGAGCTCAAACGACAAAACCAACAAAGGATAAAGCCAGAAGAAGACCCCGGAGAGACCCACCAACACGGTGTGGCCACCTGGCCACACCCTTGCCACGGAAACGCGGCTTTTGCCGCGTTTCTGCGGCAATCCTGGGGAGTTAGGGGGAGCGTTTGCTCCCCCGACCTCCCCGGGATCTTGGTGGTTGGGTATTTGCCTATAAAAGGCCATTATCTGCGCTGAAAATTGGACGTGAAGGCATATTAGGAATTTGGCCTAGTTTTCATTTCTTAGTTTAGGTTTTTAGTCTTTCTTTTTATGTAATTTTAGTTTTCATTTATGTAATTCAGAGGAGATCGACTTTCATCAAAGAACAAGACTGAAGCTAGAGCTGGAGTGACACCGGTGTAAGACTTATTTCTTTTCTTTGATTGTAATGAAATCAAATCGATGTTCTTTTTGTGTATGTACTTCTTTGTAGTCTTCTTCTTCTTCTTTTCTATTTTACCTTTTTTTTGGTACAACTGTCTTCCAAGTGAGTCTAAAAGCATCGAAAGAGCCTTGCCTTTGCGAGTGCCACCGATAGCTCATGACGATGGAATTGTGAGTCTCTCCGTATCATTTCATGCTTGCGTATCTTGATGATGTAATGTGGAAGAGACCAACACTCGACTCTTATGGGCTATGCGCTGAATGCCTCCACTTCAAGGTAAAATCGTTGCTGAAAACTCGAGGTAAGCTTTTGACGAAAAGAAGGTAAGCAATTGTTTTTATTTCTTTTCTTTTATTTCTGTAAATTAAATCACAAATATCACTTCTTCTAAATCGTTTTCATTCTTCTTTCCACTTCATTTGTACATTGTCGCTTTCTTTCGTTTTCTTATTTTCCACCTTCTTCAATCTTTCACTTTCTTCTAACTTTAACTATAATTTTCTTTTTCATTTTATAACTTTAAAACAGAGAAGAATCTTCGTTTTCTTTCTTAAAAGATTTCAATAAAGAACTGTAACGCTTCCATCGCAAACCCTCCTTGTGGATCACGACCCGCATAGCCACTTGCTATAGCGGAAGAATTGAGCACTTGCTCATATTCTTTCTTAAGTTCTATAATCTCGTATTTTGTGTGCAGGTTTAGCCTCAATCACTAAACCTCCCCTATTGCTTTTAGTCTGTCATGGACGCGCTTTAAGCCAGGAGTGGACGATCGTCTGCTTGTGCCAGTGTACTGTTGAACTGATTTGCAGAAGCAAGGACTGAACGCCAGTTCTTCTTTTTTTTTTTGAAAAGCAGAGATGGTACTGTTTTAAAGATGTGAGTTTCATGGGGTGCGTCTTTTGGCAATGGAAACGCGACTGATATTTCTTCAGGCAGACGCGATGCTAGGCCAGATTGGAGGGACGCGGACTTCGGAGAGACGCGCCTCTTTTGAGTAAAGACGCGACTTTCTGGACGCATTTATGGCGGTGCTGACGGGGCACGTCCATCGAAGAAACGCGGCCGTCGGGTGCGAATCCGTGCCATGTCATGAGTGCACTGCCAGTTATCCTGGGGAACCGACGGGACATCACCTTTTGGCGCGCGGACTTCCCGGTTCATTAAATGATCTGTTCCACGCGTCAAGCGATGACTCGCTGTAGAGCTAATCGAGCCACGCGCCGCGTATCTTTGCAAATCTTTGTGCCTATAAATGGCAACAGTCAGAGAGATATCCTCTTCTTCTCCGAGCGCATCTGTTAGGGTTTTAGAAAGAGGATCTTTGTTCATCACTTTTCATTTCTCCTTCATCGGACTCTTGATCACCAATGGCACCCAAGGCCAAGCCAACCGCATCATCCTCAAAGGCGGCCGTCGCCGAGGCCCAGAGGGGCGGTTCCTCCGCGCAGGAAGTCCTTTTTCCAGGTATAATGCCGTTTAGGCTTAACCTTCACCATTAATGGAAGTTCATGGAACCCCTAAAAAAAATCTTTTTTTTTTGGAGGAGAACCGTCAACACAGAATATAAACCGTGTTTGATTCTCTGACGCGGTCTCAAACGCGGTCTTTAAGTTGATAACCAAGGCGCGGGTTTGATGACCCGGTGCCAGTGAGCCCTGCATTTCGGATTCTTCACTTAGAATATTTCTAATTGTGAAGGGTTCGGACGCGGACTTGATCCTTGCGTTCTATGACATCAGGTGCTGATTTTTTATGAATCTGGCACCTGAGCCCAAGTACTTAGAGATTTTTCATAAGTCTTGGTTTTCAAAACGCGGGCTTGATCCTGCGGGCCTCACATCTGGACGCGGATTTGCAGGTCTGGACGCGGATTTTGATAATTCCTGCGTCCAATGTCTCTTCTACGTCTTGACGCGGATTCTCAAGTCTAGACGCGAATTTTGATAATTTCTGCGTCCAGTATCTTTTCTGCGTCTGGACTATAGACACTTAACATTTTTTTTTGGTAAGATGTCTGATCAAGTGTCCTTTTCTTTTGCAGTGCCACACTCTTCTGCCCCACTCTCCAAGAAGCGCCACTTTGGGCACATAGGTGGTGCTGACCGTGATTTAACCTTTGTGCTGCAAAGGACTGTACCTGTGACTGCTGACAGGTCGCAGGAGCGCAAGAAAAGGCTCTCCAATGTTGACATGATAACTTTTCGAGAGCTTATGACTGACGCAGCATTCACAACGGATGCTCGCGTTCCGCTAGAGAAGCCTGCCTTCCTCTTTGGAGACCATATCGGCGATGGCGGCTATTTCATGTATGACGGAGATTATAAATGGCTCCGCCAGATAGGGGATAGAAGATTTTTTCTTCCGGACATGGAGAGGATGTACCCGCTGTCTTATCTCCAGCACATGTCCGTCCCTCGGAAGATGAAATGGGACCTTTCCCGATATGTCCCTGAGATTACTCTCGGTGACTTAGGCTCCAAAAAGGTATACCGTCATGATAGTCATGATAGGGCGGTTCTCGGCCTGTTCCCCGGGTCGCTCAGGACTGAGCCCCCAGTTGGAGAAACACCAAAACTTGGCACCACTTTCCTCAACACATTCATGAAAGTGGAGGGTAATTTTCCGGTTGAGTTCCGTTCGCCCGGGTGGGTTCATTCCACCGAGAAGTATTGGTGGGGCAGGATGGTGAGCTTCGTCCTTGCCGACCTTAGGGACTTGTTGGAGCAAACGGATTTGTACCAAGCAGTCAGGGCCGTACAGTATGGTATCCCACCGAGTTCTCAGAACCTCTTCAGGATCTTGGAGCGTTACAATCCTTTGACGGGGACATTCTTCACTCCGGTCAGAGAGATGGGCCTTGCCCTGTACGAGTTGCATGAGGTCTCGGGGCTAGCAACAGGGGACTCTCCCTATGAGGAATATGTCCCAACCACTGAGGAGCTCAACCTTATGAAGAAAGGGTCTCCTCAAGTGTACGAGACTTATTGGGAGGTGTTATGTCACTTCCACATTTGCGGTCAGGTAACCTCTTGGAGGTCGGGAGGAGTCAAGCAGCTGTCTTGGGCCAGCTACTTATTTAACGGTATCAATAAGAAAGACCATCCGGTAACCCGACTGGCTCCGAGCTCCGACAAGGAGATTGACGACAGGGTTAAGGCTTCTGAAGGCTTCTACACCACGGTTTCGAACGAGGATGTTTTCGAACCTGACATGGTTTTCGAAAGCTTTCATCATCAAGCCCGGATTCCTATCTCCGATCGAGCACTGTTGGTGGGCTTCTTAATGTTGTAGTTGAAGCGCTGTGTGGTGCCCACGCTGCCACATGAAGTCATTGTTGCCGATGTAGTGTACCCGGCGGTGCTCCTGGCCTACGGCAGTCCCATAGCCCTTCTCCCGGCCATGGCGGCTGGCATTCAAAGCGGGTTGTGGGCGTTAACCCAGACTTGCTGCGAAGCAGGGAAGGCTGTCGACTCCCATGGCAAGCCGATTGTTGACTCAGAGGGGAAGCCGACGGTGAAGCGCCCCAACCCTCGGGTCGAGCTGCCCTACACGTACTTAATGGCTTGGTACGTGATGCACTGCCCCTCTCTGATGACGTCGGTGCCTTGGAGTGAGGGTTTTGTCCCTTTTGTACAGCGGTTGGAGGGTTCTGACTGGCGTAATACTTACATGTATTACGTTCGAAAGTGCATTCTGTCTGCTTCGAACTACCAGCTTAATTGCTGCTTCCCCGAGATTCCTGGTGCGTCTTTCGGGAAACTATTTACTGACTCCGCAGGCCAAGATGATTTCACTAGGCTGTCAACGGGGATTTTCTGGTGGTTGGTTAACATCCGGCCTGGGTATGTGCTTTTCCGGCAAGGGACTTCATGCACGATCGAGCCATATATGCCGAATCGCTTCGCCCGACAGTTCGGCTATGATCAACTCTACGTCGGCAACCCTAATGCTCGACTCGCTTTCAGTGGGAACTTGTTCGAAGGTGCTCGGGCTGGTACTATAGCGTGGCCGGAGGGACGGAAGCAACTTTCCGTCTACCTATCAAGGAGCCAAAGGGCCGCACAAGCTTCAGCTTCTGTACCTGGTACTTCCAGGTCAACCAGACACCATACTTTGTTCCGGAGTATTCATGCATTCAGAGTATCAATGCAAATTTTGAAGCAAGGTCGGGGTCCGGTAAACGCTCGCGAGGCGTCGAGCAGTATCTGAAGGCTCTGAGGGAAGTCAGGAGAGGGTCGAGGGAGGAGCCACGAGCAACAAAGGCTCGACAAGCGGTGAGTAAGCGTGCTCAAGGCTCTACTTCCACTGCTGACCCTGCCCTAAAGAAGGTCCGGAGAGACTTGACGGCCGAAGTTTCTCTATCCGAAGACATCCCTGCTGGTGTTGAGGAACCGAGGGAAGAAGAGGCAGATGAAGAGGCTGTCCCCTTAGTCCGTGCCCATAGGTTGCACAGCAGGGGCTGCAGGAGTTCAGAGGAAGGAGAGCCTGCTGACGAACCGACCGCCGCTGACGAGGCCGAGCAGTTCGAAGTCGACATCATGAGCGGAGGTGATGTTGAGATTCCGGGGGTCTCAGCTCAGCCCGGGTTTTCCTCAGCTCACGAAAGGAGAGATGAGGCACAACAACTGGAGGTCGACATCATCAGTGATGTTGAGATTGCAGGAGTCTCAACTCAGCCCGGGTCTTCCCCTGCTCATAAAAGGAGAGATGAGGCATAACAACCTGGGTCTCCAAGTGTGTTCATCTCCAGTCCTCGGACAGTTGACCCCAGCCCTACCACTGGGGTAGTTGGTGGCAAGGCTCCGGCTACCGAGGCCTTTCGCGTTGAACTGCCGTCTTCCTTATCCGCAGAGGGAAGCGATTTTGAGGATGAGGTCGACTATGGTGACGAACCCGCTCCTCCTGATCCGAGTAAATTCTCACACATCTCGGAGGAGGAAATACATGGGTGCGAGCCGTTGACGGCATCACCACTGGCGGCAGTTATTCCCGCTGAAGGTACTCTTTTCACCTTCTGACTCGATTTCTCTTTTCATTTTGAAGAGGAGGTTTTAACATTCTCCTTTTATGTTGCAGGGTTGGCCGAGGATATTGAGGCTGCAACCTCCTCGCATATCGAGGAGATGGTGCAAGAGTTGACCTAGCCGGAAGGAGTTGAGACTCCAGCCGCCGAGATGCCTCCAGAGAAGGCAACTACTGAAATCGGGGAGACTCCCACTCTGCAGGACGAGGAGGCAACCACTGAAGCTAGGGAGACTTCTACTCTGCAGGATTCGCCCAAGAATTCGACATCTCTGGACCTCCAACTTGGTAAGGAAGTTTTGATGTCTTGGATGTTTCTCTTTTCACCATTGTAGCTAATGTTGAGATAATTTGCAGAGAGAACTGGGGGGGCTCAGGTGGAGAGTCTGACGGTCAGTGCCCCTTCGGAAGGCCACACAGCTCAAGCCTCGGCCGAGGTTTCTGAGGAGGTCGAGCTCACTACTCTGTCATCAGCTGTGGAGGTTTCTGCAGAGGTAGCACCCCCAGAAGCGCTAGTGGCTACTCTTGCTCCTACCGTACCGGTGGTCAGCCCGACTCTTGCGCGAGAAGAGCCGGCTTACATCCCTCACCCCGTGATAGAAAGGGGGTCGGGGAGCACCTCGGGCGATGATACTATGGAGTTCCTGACACGCAAAATGGTGCAGCAGTTCTTTGACTCTATGCGATCATGCATCGATTTCATCCTGTCTGGAGGTAGCTCCTTTGAATTCGCCCGAATGTTTCTTGGAAACTTGGCCGAGAACATCAAGTTGGCCGGAGGCCCTTCGCTAGCCCAGGCGTGTCTGCTGGTGGTGGAGCAGCTGGGACAAGACCTGAGAGAGCTTCGATCCCTGGAGGATGCCGGCTCATTCCACAAAGCCCAGGAAACTCTGAATAGGCTCCTTGCTGCTCAAGAGCAAGAGCGAAGGGAGGTGGAGGAGAAGATAACCGATAACACCCGTCTTCTTGAAGGTTTCCAGGCTGATCATCAACGGCTAGCGGTCGAGTCCAAGGAATCTGTCATGATCATACAGGCTGCAAAGCAGGCTATCCTTGACTCTCGGGTTGCTATAGCCAGGGCTGAGGCCATGATTGCTTTTAATGAACAGAAGCTTGCTACCTCTGAAAAGAGGCTAGCGGAGTTAGAGGCGGCCAAGGCGCAAGTTGAAGCAAACCTCTCTGTTCGTTCATCCGAGTTGGAATCCCTCCAAGTACAAGCGCAGGGATTTTTATCTGAGGCGGATCTGTGGGCCCAAGCTCTCATGGAGGCTGAGAAGGCGCGTCAACATAAGATACATCGCCTTAGAGAGCAAATTCGTTCCTTGGCGAACCAGGACCTTTAGCCTCTCTTCTTTTCTTTTTCTTTTTTGTAAGGAAAAGGACACTCTATTTACCAAGAGTGTTTGTATCTACTTTTATCATTTTTGAAAAAGTTGTTGAAATTTTTGTTCCACCTTCATTGCCTTGCTGCGGATGGATTCAATCCTTTAATCACAGTCTTTAATCGTGCTCTCCGGCTGACTGTGAATACTGAACTTAGGAAAACTAAGTTCTTTTGACGAAACGCAACGTCGAAAGAGATGCGGCTCTGAGGCACGCGATTCTGACTTGCCAGTGAAGACGCGGTTCAAGCAGACGCGGAGGACGCGGTTTTGAGTGTGGTTCATTGGCCGCAATCCTTAACTCTATCCAGACGCAGAGTTCAGGATAATGAGGTCTTACGCCCTTAACATTAACGCAGTCAGGGATGTGGCGCTGTAGACGCAGCTCCAAGATGCTTGTAAAGGTGATGGGCTTTTTCTGCTGAAGTCATAAGCCTTAAGACGCAGCTTTATGTGCTTTCCCACTGGGGCCCCCCAAAATGAGTCCCTTTGTTGAGAGACGCGGATCGACTTTGAATCATCCAAGAGACGCGAAGGATCTTCTAACTTGGAATGAAGGAGGACGCCGATTTTTAAGAAAAGAGGGGACGCGGGTCTTTGGACGCAGCTCTCACACCCGCGTTTTAGCACGATTTCCCAGGCGTTATAAACAGCCTGTCATAAAGATTTTGTGAAATCTTTGAACGTCAAGTCTCTGTTGACAATTGGGAACCCGCATCATCCGTTATTTTCCCGAAGCGGTTTGTCCACGCGTTGGTTCCTCATTGGACTCAGGCGTTAATGCCTTTTAATGCAAAACCGGCGCTGGCGGTTGAGACCAGCGTCTGCGACGCTTCCCGAAGCAACGTTCCACGCGTCAGACTCCTATTGGACTTTGACGGTCGTGCGGTCATTAAGGCCGACGGTTTTGAAAAATGAATCCATTAATGACAGTTATCAGGGGCTGCCTATAAATAGGGCTCACCCTCTCCCTCTTTAACAACCCAAACTTAGACTGTTTTCTTTTTTAGAGCGAGTGCTCTGAGAGACTCTGTCTTCTCCCTTTCTGAGAGACTCTATCTTCTCCCTTCAAGGACCCTATCAGGGGTTTGCCTCCATGGACAAAGATGACCCAGAGCTTCCATGCTTCTATTTGGTCTCTTCAGTAGATTACCAGTGTCAAGTGATTTCAATGATAGGAAGCGTCTCCCTGAGCACTTTTACGTCCGCGCCTCAATGCAGAGAGTTCAACTCTTAACAGAGGCCTCTGCGGGTATGCCATGCCCACTTACCATGACATTTTAGATCCAACCAAGTTTGAATTTTAGTATATCTCTTAGAGAGATATCATCTGGACTTTCTTGCGAAGTCATGGTTGGTGCATTCCTCTTCTGGAATTTACGCCATTGACTTAAACTTTTTTGAACGCAAGTATTGAAGTCGTTGGTACATGGCCGCGGGCTTTGCACACAGAGCTCGCGTCTTGAGGCAACTGACTTGGAAGAATTTCAATTCGGGTCGAAGGTTTCAGGCCTGAACTTTTGCAACTCCTGTTCCTCCAACAGAGAGATGGCAATTTTTGTGGCGTCTAATTTCTGCGCGCCTTGTATCTTAGACGCGGATGTGGAATTAGGTCGCGTTTGAATTCTTTGTGTATCACAGTCTTGCTCGCGTCTGTTTTTGTTGTTGCAGGAATTTGGCTCAGCGTACGGGTCATTCCCGCGTCTGCAGTCTTCAGCAATAACCGCGTTTGTGACTTAGTTTCTTCTGTCGAAGTATACTAAGCTCTGAATTGTCTAATTCCCTTGTTTGCTTCTTGCAGGTAGGCTTGATCATCCTTTTTCACGTTCGCTGGGCCTGTGGGAGAATATATCGGCCAGCGAACTTGTTCGATGTTCGTCCACAAGGGAAGAAATCATAGTCTCCGTCGTCCACAAGGGAAGAAATCACGATCCCTGACGGGGACTTAACCCTCGTCAAGATCTCATTGGACGCGATGCACCAGTCATGCTTGCGGGCTGGTCACAGTCACAGTGGGTATGGCGGCGAGGGGGTTACGGTGGATATAGTGGCAGATAGCATCCCCTTCCTCTCTCACCCTAGAAGTGACATCAAGGACACTCCATGTTTGTTGGATGGCCTTCTGGCGAAAGAGATGCTCATGAACGAAGGGTTGCATGGCTTTCTGCTGCCACCGGACCTCAAGAACACCATTGCTCTTAGCTTAGTCAACTAGGGCTCTTTCGATTTTTACGTCATGCACCATAGTGCAATCGGCTCCAATTGCGCCACAGTTTGGTACTTTTCCAAACATCGTGCACTTGGAATCAGATGCGGCTTCAAGGAGTGAGTACGGCCTCTGAGAGAGAGAGGGACTTCTTTGTACTCCTTAATTGTAACACTCAATCTTATTGTATAAGAGAGCGTTTTGTATCACTTTCATATGCCTGGATATAAATAAAAGTGACATTTTTCTTTCTGCCTCTTTCTATTGTCTTGAACCTTTTGTCTTCAGTTAGACGCATAGAAGCAGAAGATCTTTGACTTCGTCAAAATATGATGATAATCTTAATAAGTCAAATTTTGTAGGGAAAGATCCTATTTCAGGAACTTTCACAATACTGTCAGAGGTATAATATTAACTTGACAGAGATGAAATAATGTTTGGTGGACCAGCCACTTTATAAGAAAAGTGACAGGTGGAACACGTACCCCCAGGGAAGGTGAACTTTTATGAAGGGTTTGGGATCAACTTGATTAAGTTCAGCCAGGGAGTTGATGGAAACACTGTCAATGGTGTAGTGTTAACCTAACAATGTTTTTAGGTAGACTTGTTATTCTATTGAAGAGAATAGCAAGTGAATCTAGATCCGCAGGGAATCTAAGAAGGTTTTTACCGTTAGAGGTGTGATATTAACTTAACGGGTTGAATGTAGTCCTGTCAGAAGTGTGATGTTAACTTGACAAGGATGTGAGTCAGAGGTGTAATATTAACTTGACTCAAAAGTATTTCAGTTTTGTTTTGGGAAAACTGAGAGTGTCACTGACATAGGTGTGATGTTTAACTTGACAGTGAGGGTAATGCTAGAGGTGTAATGTGGAACTTAGCATTGGTCATCTCGGCTTGGATAAGGAAGTCGAGGAAAAGTCATGGCCATAGGTGTATTGTTGAAATTAGCAATGACTTAGATGCTAGAGGTGTAGTGTTAACTTAGCATCATTCGTTTCAGTTTCAATACGGAAGTCTGAAGGAAAGTGACTGTCAGAGGTGTAATATTAACTTGGCAGAAGCTTGGTGTACTGTTTAGAAGTATAATATTAACTTAAACAGTAATTTGTCAGAGGTGTGATATTAACTTGACAAGAATTGGCTCATGCCAAAAAACGGTTTGAGGACCTGTCATTCTATTGATGAGAACTGACAGGTGGAATTTGAAGTGCCAGAGGTATAGTGTTAACTTGGCAACAACTGTATCTTGTAGGCCTACCATTCTGTGGATGAGAATTGGTAAGGGATTTTGGAAGGGAGAGTGGAGCCAAGTCCACTTAGGATTTTTAGCAAACCCTCAGCTATTAACGGATTTGAGGTGCCTTTACCAACTACCGTTTGAGTTGGGCTAGCCATGCTATTCCCTTCAGCATGATGAGTTGTCGAAGACTTATGTTGGGCTTAGAAGCCAACATTTTTCCTCTATCCTTAGCCGTCGGAGGCGTCGGATGTTTGATCAGAGGTGTACTTTTAACTTGATCAGCGGAAGAATACCATTTAAGGATAGTATTTCTTCAAGAACCTGCCATTGATAGGCATCATGAGTGTATCGCCATTCGAGGTTATGAGGCGATATGATCCATTCGAGTAGACTGACTCTACCACAAACGGTCCTTCCCATTTGGGTTGGAATTTTCCTTTTGTCTTGTGCGTCATCACCATGGGTCTTCTGACGGCTAAGACAAGATCGCCTTTCCTGAAAGTCCGCACCTTAACTTTCTTGTTGAAGGCTTTGGTAATTCGAGCTTGGTAAAGCTCGATTTGTTATTGGGCCTGCAAACGCTTATCGTCTAAGGCCTCCAATTCCTGGAGTCGCTGTCGATGCTTCTCCTCGGTTGTCATCTCCGCTGTCAAGGCGACGCGTAGAGATGGAATTTGGATTTCCAGTGGAAGTACGGCTTCACATCCATATACCAAAGAAAATTGCGTGGCTTTAGTTGGGGTTCGCACAGTTGTGCGATAGGCCCATGATTAGTATCTAATTTTGCATAATTTATACCACATCTTCACATTTATTTAATAATAAATTCTGCTAATAATACCTTACTTACTTGATCCTAGGTCAATGGTGGGCAAATGAAGAAGAAGACAAAATCACCATTTAATTGGTGATTAAAGGGCTATTAAAATAGCCATTGACCTAAAGAGGAGGTTCTGTACGAATCAGGGGCGAAAAAGACAAAACCGGGTACCAGAGCCGACAGAAGGACAGCAGGGCAATGCGCAGCAGGCGGCGCCGCGCGCGCCGCCCTGGTACTGCCGCAAAATTGCGGCATTTGCCACAATTTGCGGCATTATGGGCGCGCGGCGCGCGCCGCTTCGGGTCACATCTTGTCCCCGTACTCCTTGTCCCCCTGATGCCTATATATACCCCCTGGGGGTTCCCGAATTGAACCAGATCTGAGTTTAGGCAAAAATTTGTAATCTTGTTGTTAGTTTGTTGTAGTTGTTCTTCTTCTTCTAGTTTTAGGTCTTAGCCATTAAAGAGAAAGAGAGAGAGAGTGTAAAGAGTTGTATTTGAAGGGTGACAAGATAATACAAGTACTACTTCTCTTCCTTCTTTCATTTACTTGTCTTGCATTTACTTCTTTATTGTAGTGTAACTTCCTCTCTTTAACTTTTCTTTTCATTTGTTTTCTTGTAGTATAACTCTTTTTATTCTTAACTTTTCCTCTTTGTAGTGTAACTCACCTTTTCTCTACTTCTTTTCTTTTTCTTACCATGTCTAACTAACTTTTCCATAGCATGGCTAACTAACTACTAACCCACTAATTTCTAACATTTGTTTGATAACCCGTATGAATCAATAGTGCCAAACAAGCCTTATGCAAATGAGAGCTATGGCATCTTAAGATGAGGGTTCTAACTCTAATTTATCTACAAGTATCTACTTTCTTATACTTCATACTTACCGAGTTTTGATGATCTATGAGTTGTGTATTTTACTTGTTAGACTCTTTTCCTTTTAACTTTACCGATACCAATAGTGCACTCGAGTCTTCCCTTATTCTCGCCTTCTATCGGATCTTGATATGGGAATGTCCGAGTTTTTGCCGTGTAAGGCTAAGTTATAGGATGAACTCTCACTCGATTTTCACGTGATTAGTTCCAATGCACAAGTGTCGTGTTTGCCTATGATCCATCGTGAGGCTATCTCCAAAAGTTAGAAATTAGTGGGAGCACTTAGTAGAAAGTTAGCCATGCATCTTTACAACTAAGAAAAAGATCACTTTTACAAACCACCAAACATTTTCCAACAATTTCTAAAAATACTTGTTTTCACTTTTCAAATTCTTTATTTGGAAACAAGAACTTTCTTTCTTCTTGAACTTTGAAAGCCGCATCAAGCTTCTATCGCTCTCCCTCCTTGTGGATACGACCCGTATAGCCACTTCGCTACTGCGGAAAGAATCGCAAAAGTAGTAACATCAACCCACACTTCCTTCTCTCATTTTAGTACTTGCTTTTTACGCGATCAAATTTTGGCGCCGTTGCCGGGGAGGGAACGGCTTTATTGTTCACTACTAAAGATTGTTCTTTGTTTTTGTGTGTAGGAGAAGAACCAAGAAGCTCACCATCACGAAAAAAAAAATTGTGGCCAAGGACATTGCGCGAAGATTTATTTGCCCTCGGAAAAATTCGTGTAAAAGCGAGTTTTTCTGATTGAAGTACTAACAAACTCGTTTGCAGGGTTGCCGAGCGCCGCTAAAAAAAAAAAAGTGCTTTCGAAATTTTTAGTTTCCTTGGATGCTTCACCATATGCATGTCTAATAAGTTCAACAGAAATTCACTTGTTGCTTAATTAAAAATTGGATTAGACTTTTGCATTTAGGGCACGAGTCTATTTCAATTCATTTCAATTTCTGTTGAAGAGTGCTGGAGACAAGGTACGTGTGCATTCATATAGAATAGGACCAACATTCTGAAGTGATTTACCGCTTTGAGTGTTACCTTGTTGTGAATAAACTGTACACTTGCACAAATGATTTTAAGGGCAAAACCCAAATAAACAAGATAAGGTGGGGATTTCATCACCCTTCCTTAGCCCAAAAACCATCTCCAAGTGCACTCACATTTTCCCAAGCCTTAATTAAAAATCAATAGACGTTGGCCCTAGGGACATCTCGGACATCTCGGACTCACTAAGAACTTTACTCCTGCAAAATCGGTGTCTAAGGAAAGTGGATTTAGAGGTAAAGCCTCGAAAGCTCCGTGGTTTGGCATAATTAGGCCCGTGGCTCCGCCCGGATACCTCCCCCCGAGCTTTGCCCTTTCCTGGCCGATTAGCTTGTAGTCAAGTTCATGCAACAACCTTCCCCGGAGAATCGACCAGTTAGGAGTCGTCTAGGTCCAGGTACCTTAGACTAAGGCTTGTGGTTGTTTTTAATTTCTTTTGTTTGTTTTTTTCATTCTTTTCGATTGTTTGTTGTTTTCACGTTGGTTGTGGTGTGCTGAATGCAAGAGTGGGTGAGAGATCCTTCAACTTCTAGATTGACAAGAAACACTTCTCTACCTTTGCATCCAGAACCAGTGATGGCATCACTTCAGGATAGATTTTACCCGATAAGAACTTCACTTCCATCTTGCATAAAACTTCCTGAAGCAAACGGAAATAATTTCGAGTTAAAGCCCAATTCATTAACACTCTTCCGAAATTCCATGGTTTAGAATCAGAGGACGCATACTTCTTTGTTAGGGAATTTGAAGAAGTATGCCTCATGATGAAGATACCCCAGCTAGGAGACGATGCCGTTAGGTTACGTTTCATCCCTTTTTCCCTAAAGGATCTAGCTAAGAAATGGTTGTACAGTTTGGCAGCAGATTCAGTCACGACGTGGGATGATTTCATCAAGGCTTTCTTGAAGAAATTTTACCCAATTCACAAAACTGCCCTCATTAGGAAGAACATCATGCAGTTTAAGCAAGACCCGAGCGAACCCTTTGGAGATACTTTGAGCGATTCAAAGATCTCCTAGCTCAGTGCCCTCATCACGGCGTGGAGAAATGGCGTCAGTGCCAGATTCTCTACGATGGTCTAGACTATCAGACTAAGACCCTGTTAGAAACGATGTGTCAGGGAGGGTTCTTGCAGAAGGATGAGAATCAGGGTTGGGATTTATTTGAGGACTTAGCGGAGAAGACCCTGCAATGGGAGCCAGCCTCGGAGAAACCTAGGAATTCACAGTCTATTGCTTCAAGAGGAGGGCTCCTATCCCTAGAAACATCCATAGCTGCCGAGGCCAAGATTGCGACCCTGATGAGAAGGATAGAGGCTCTGGAAACAAAAGAGCCTGTCAGTGTCAACCAGATTAACCCGCCACCAATTCACAATCCGGGTTGTTCATATTGTCAGGCACCGAACCATGTCTTTGAAGAGTGCCCTGTTTTCCATGCCCAACAAATGCCACCGGAACACATGAACGCGGCTTACTCACGGCCGCTTCACAACCCCTACTCGCAGACCTACAATCCTGGCTGGAGAAATCACCCAAATTCTCCTGGGCCCCAAACAATCCTCCCAGGCCTAATTTTTCCAACAACTTTCACCATCCTGCTCCTCCACCACCTTTTCCCAGTCAAGCCCCATCTTCCTCCTCCCAAGGCTCTCCAATGGAAAAGAAGATCAGTAAATTGGAGGAGAGCATTGAGGCTTTCATTAAGTCCCAGTCTGCTTTCATGCAGAACCAGGGACAAACTCTGAACAGTCATTCACAGGCCATCTCAAGGTTGGAATTACAGATGAGCCAGTTAGCTAGCTCCCTAAGTGAGAGACCTAAGGGTACTTTGCCTAGTCAGCCATTAGCTAACCCAAAAACCTCCAACCAAGCATATGAAGTTCAGGACCCATCAATTAACCACTGTAATGCTGTTCACACATTGAGATCTGGAAAGAAGGTAGACAACCAGGTCTACCAGCAGAAAAGTCCAGTCCATCCTGATCCCACTCAAACCTCCACCTCTGCTAGTTCCTCCCAGTCCGCTCCACAAACATCTGATGAGGACAAAGCTGCTGAACAAGTTCATAAGCCTGTAGCACCCTTTCCCAATAGGCTTAGGAACAACAATAAAAACATGCACATGGAGAAAATGCTAGAGATGTTCCACCAGGTCAAATTGAATGTGCCACTTCTTGACGCTATCCAACAAGTCCCGGCTTATGCCAAATTCCTGAAGGATATGTGTACTAAGAAGAGAAAGACCAATGTGCCCAAGAAAGTGTTCTTGGCCACTAACATAAGCGAAATCTGTCTGGTACCATTCCGGTGAAATACAAGGATCCCGGATGTCCCACCATTTCCTGCACCATAGGACAGACCGAAATAAGTAGAGCGCTTCTTGACCTGGGAGCAAGTATCAACTTGCTACCTCTCTCGGTATACCAGCAACTTGGGTTGGGTGAGCTAAGCCCAACTCGAGTCACCATTCAGCTAGCCGACCGTTCTGTGAAGATCCCGAAAGGGGAAATCACAGACGTCCTCATCCGGGTCGGGGATTTCATTTACCCCGTTGACTTCATTGTGCTCGAGACCCAACCTGTGTCCAATCTTAGGTCTCAGACTCCCATCATCTTAGGACGCCCATTCCTTGCTACAGCCAACGCCATAATCAACTGTAGGAACGGGTCCATGCGATTAACTTTCGGAGACATGATGAAGGAAGTCAATGTCTTCAATCTTGGAAGACAACTTAGGGATGTGAATGATTAGACGTTTGAGGTCAATTCTATTGAAAACCTGACGAGTGAGCATGAGGAATGCATGGAGATAGAAGCTAAGGCAGAGTTCGATCTGGAGGATGAGGAATTCAATTTAGACCAGATCGTAGATGCAGCAGTGGATTGGGCATCAAGCCCCAGTGTACCCCATCTTAGGATCGAAAGCCCAGAGACTCCCTCCAATGAAGCAACACCTTCCCTAGAGCTGAAAGCCCTGCCTGAACATCTCAAGTACGCCTACCTGGGCGGAAAGGACACCTTGCCAGTCATCATAGCATCCCACCTGACTGAGCAACAAGAGGACAGCTTAATGTCTATTCTGGAGAGACATAGGGAAGCCATTGGATGGACAATAAAGGACATCAAGGGAATAAGTCCAGCCACAGTGCAACACAGGATTCATTTAATCGATGAAGCAATCCCTAGGAGGGACCCACAACGTAGGCTTAACCCTCTCATGCAAGAGGCAGTGAAGGCTGAAATTCTGAAACTATTAGATAATGGGATCATTTATCCATTTTGATAGCCAATGGGTTAGCCTGTTCATGCGGTCCCAAAGAAGGCTGGCTTTACGGTAGTAGAAAATGAGGAAAAAGAGTTGGTACAAACAAGACTGCCTACCAAGTTCGTGTTTGTATCGACTATAGGAAGTTGAATGCTGCTACCCGTAAAGACCACTTCCCGCTACCCTTCATCGACCAAATGCTAGAGCGTTTGGCTGGACATGAGTACTACTGCTTTCTGGATGGGTACTCGGGATACAATCAAATCCCCATTGCTGCAGAAGACCAGGAAAAGACGACGTTCACCTGCCCGTTCGGAACCTTTGCTTATAGGCGCATGCCTTTTGGATTGTGCAATGCTCCTGCAACATTCCAACGGTGCATGCTTAGTTTGTTCTCTGATATGGTGGAACGTTTTCTTGAGATTTTCATGGATGATTTCTCCATCTATGGAGATTCATTCGATCAATGTCTTCATCACTTAGAGTTAGTGCTACAGAGATGCATTGAGCAAAACCTAACTCTAAACTGGGAAAAATGTCACTTTATGGTGAGACAAGGGATTGTCTTGGGCCATGAGATTCGAGGAGAGGCATAGAAGTAGATAAGGCTAAGGTTGAAGTAATTGCTAAGCTTCCACCCCCAAAAGCATCAAGGATATTAGATCCTTTTTAGGGCATGCTGGGTTCTATCGACGGTTCATTAAGGACTTTAGCAAAATTGCTAGGCCCTAACTAACCTGCTCGCTAAGGACGTGCCCTTTGATTTCAACGAGGAATGTTTCAAGTCATGGGGGAAGCTTAAGCAAGAACTGATTTCTGCACCTATCATTTCTGCCCTGATTGGGCCCAGCCATTTGAGATCATGTGTGATGCATCTGACTTCGCTATGGCGCTGTTCTAGGACAGCGCATCAATAATAGGTAGCACGTGATCTACTATTCGAGTAGGACCTTAAATGATGCTCAACAGAACTATACAACGACAGAGAAGGAATTCTTGGCCGTTGTCTTTGCATTAGAAAAGTTTCGGCCCTACTTTTTAGGTTCGAAAACTGTGATTTTCACAGATCACTCGGCTCTTAGATACCTCATGTCCAAGAAGGAAGCAAAAGCCCGACTGATTCGGTGGATTCTTTTGCTTCAAGAATTTGACTTAGAAATTAGGGATAAAAGAGGTATAGAAAATGTGGTCGCTGATCATCTCTCGAGAATTCCGAATGCACCAACCATCCAAGTTCCGATCAATGAGGATTTCCCTGATGAGCACATCCTAGCCATTCTTAAGGAACCCTGGTATGCTGACATCGTTAATTACCTGGCCACAGGTCAATTACCTGCTGACTGGACAAAGCAAGACCAATACCGCTTCTTTGCCCAAGTACGGTACTTCTTCTGGGAAGAGCCGTATCTTTTAAGTATTGTCCCGACCAAATAATTAGACGATGTATACCCGAGGAGGAACAGAGGAGCGTGCTCAGTTTTTGCCATGACCTTGCATGCGGAGGACACTTCGGTCCCCGCAAGTCTGCAGAGAAGGTTCTACAAAGTGGGTTCTACTGGCCAACTCTGTTCAAGGATTCATATCATTTTTGCAAGTCATGTGCAAACTGTCAGAAGATAGGGAAACTTTCTAGAAGAGACATGATGCCCCTAAACCCAATCCTTGAAGTAGAAATTTTTGATGTTTGGGGCATCGATTTCATGGGACCATTCCCCAACTCCTTCGGCAACCAATTCATTTTGGTTGCTGTCGATTATGTCTCTAAGTGGGTAGAAGCTGTACCAACCAAGACGAATGACAACAAAGTGGTTGTCAAATTCCTCAAAGAGAACATCTTCTCCCGGTTTGGTACCCGAGAGCAATAATTAGTGATAATGGATCACATTTTTGCAACAGAGTTTTGAAGCTCTGATGCGAAAATATTTCATCAATCACAAGTTATCCACCCGTATCATCCCCAGACAAATGGGCAGGTTGAAGTCACCAACCGACAGATCAAGCTCATTCTGGAAAAGACTGTCGGACAAAACCGAAAGGATTGGTCGGTTAAGCTCAATGATGCATTGTGGGCTTACCGTACCGCATTTAAGACAGTTCTGGGGATGTCTCCTTACAGACTCGTGTTTGGAAAAGCCTGTCATCTGCCAAGTAGAATTAGAACACCGGGCCCTCTGGGCAATTAAGCACTCAACTTCGACCTGACCAAGGCTGGTGAACTTAGGAAACTGCAGATTTCTGAATTAGAGGGATACGGAATGAAGCTTATGAAAATGCACGAATCACCAAGAGCAGAACCAAACTTTTTCATGACCAAATCATAACCGGAAAACCTTTGCACCAGGAGATAGGGTCTGCTATACAATTCTAGGCTTCATATTTTCGCGGGGAAACTGAAAACTCGTTGTTCGGGACCATTCATTGTGCGCACTGTTTATACCACATCTTCACATTTATTTAATAATAAATTCTGCTAATAATACCTTACTTACTTGATCCTAGGTCAATGGTGGGCAAATGAAGAAGAAGACCAAATCACCATTTAATTGGTGATTAAAGGGCTATTAAAATAGCCATTGACCTAAAGAGGAGGTTCTGTACGAATCAGGGGCGAAAAAAGACAAAACCGGGGTACCAGAGCCGACAGAAGGACAGCAGGGCAACGCGCAGCAGGCGGCGCGCGCGCGCCGCCCTGGTACTGCCGCAAAATTGCGGCATTTGCCGCAATTTTGTGGCATTATGGGCGCGCGGCGCGCGCCGCTTCGGGTCACATCTTGTCCCCGTACTCCTTGTCCCCCTGATGCCTATATATACCCCCGGGGTTCCCGAATTGAACCAGATCTGAGTTTTAGGCAAAAATTTGTAATCTTGTTGTTAGTTTGTTATAGTTGTTCTTCTTCTTCTAGTTTTAGGTCTTAGCCATAAAGAGAAAGAGAGAGAGAGTGTAAAGAGTTATATTTGAAGGGTGACAAGATAATACAAGTACTACTTCTCTTCCTTCTTTCATTTACTTGTCTTGCATTTATCTTCTTTATTGTAGTGTAACTTCCTCTCTTAACTTTTCTTTTCATTTGTTTTCTTGTAGTATAACTCTTTTATTCTTAACTCTCCTCTTTGTAGTGAAACTCACCTTTTCTCTACTTCTTTTCTTTTTCTTACCATGTCTAACTAACTTTTTCATAGCATGGCTAACTAACTACTAACCCACTAATTTCTAACATTTGTTTGATAACCCGTATGAATCAATAATGCCAAACAAGCCTTATGCAAATGAGAGCTATGGCATCTTAAGATGAGGGTTCTAACTCTAATTTATCTACAAGTATCTACTTCTTATACTTCATACTTACCGAGTTTGATGATCTATGAGTTGTGTATTTTACTTGTTAGACTCTTTTCCTTTTAACTTGCCGATACCAATAGTGCACTCGAGTCTTCCCTTATTCTCGCCTTCTATCGGATCTTGATATGGGAATGTCCGAGTTTTTGCCGTGTAAGGCTAAGTTATAGGATGAACTCTCACTCGATTTCCACGTGATTAGTTCCAATGCATAAGTGTCGTTTTGCCTATGATCCATCGTGAGGCTATCTCAAAAAGTTAGAAATTAGTGGGAGCACTTAGTAGAAAGTTAGCCATGCATCTTTACAACTAAGAAAAAGATCACTTTTACAAACCACCAAACATTTTCCAACAATTTCTAAAAATACTTGTTTTCACTTTTCAAATTCTTTATTTGGAAACAAGAACTTTCTTCTTCTTGAACTTTGAAAGCCGCATCAAGCTTCTATCGCTCTCCCTCCTTGTGGATACGACCCGTATAGCCACTTCGCTACTACGGAAAGAATCGCAAAAGCAGTAACATCAACCCACACTTCCTTCTCTCATTTTAGTACTTGCTTTTTACGCGATCATAAGCATTCACCTAGCTTATCGTCCCAGTCTCGTTGACTTTTCGAGACGAACTTCTTGAGAAGCTTGCCAATAGTCTTGTTGAAAGCTTCTGCGAGGCCGTTAGCGGCAGGATAGTATGCCGTCGAGGACACACTCTGGATTCTGAACTTAGCGCAGAATCTCTGGAACGCCTGGCTGATGAACTGGGGTCCATTGTCATGGACAATTCACCGAGGTACACCGAAATGGTAAATAACGTGATGTTTCACGAACTTGATCACGTTAGACGATTTTACCTCCTTCAGAGGAATAGCTTCGGCCCATTTAGAGAAATAATCGGTTATTGCCAAAACAAACCGATGTCCCTTTGATGATGGTGGGCTGATAGGACCAACCACATCCATCCCCCACATTTCAAATGGCCAGGTAGAGGTCGTGGAGTGGAGGTACCCTGGTGCTTGATGGATGAAATCGCCGTGCACTTGGCAGGCGTGACATCTTTTGGCATAAGTGATAGCATCGGCAATCATCTTGGGCCAGTAAACCAGTCTTGGAGTCGATGTGCCAATTGGGCCAGGTTGATGGGCTCCACACATACCATCGTAGGCTTCTTTCAATACCTCTTGGGCCTCCTTTGGTGAGGGGCACCGGAGCAAGACCCCATCATGCGATACGACGAAAAACAATGTTCGTATGTAATCGCATTGTAGTAAAATTTAGGGGCTTTCCTTCGAATGGCAGCCGCTTCCTTGGCGTCCTCAGGCAGGAGATGCCATAAAGACATAGTCGATATAGGAGAATCGCCAGTCTTTAAGCTCTGGCCCGGTTGACAATTTCAGCGCTTCTTTGCCTTGATACTCTCCCTTGACTCCTGATAGTCTTCGAGGTAGTTCTCGGGGCATACAGGTCGTGGCTGTAGACGAATACCTTCTCCATGCTCCAGCTGGAAGAGCTAAGGAGGCCGCGAGGGACGCCAGTGCATCTGCATGCGCATTTTGCCTGCGCGGTACATGATCGATGTAGAAGTTTGTGAACCTCTCGGCCATGTGGATAGTTGCGTTGTAGTAGGGTACAGGTCCTCATGTCTGACTCGTACTCCCCGCGAACTGGCTAACAATGAGTTTGGAGTCACCTTATGCCTCGAGATTTTTAACGCCAATCTCATCGGCGAGCTGCATCCCAATCAAAAGAGCGTTGTATTCTGCTACATTGTTGGAGCAAGGCTCAGTTAGCGAGACAGCTCGAGGAATCACATAGTTCTGTGGCGAGACGAGTACTACTCCTACTCCCGCTACGATGTGTCCTTTTGGGCTTGTTCTGGATGCACCGTCAAAGAAGAGTTACCACACTTGACTTTCGAACGATGTCTGAGTTAGGCAGGCTTCAGCGACCTCATCTGGGAGATCGTCGTAAAGTTTGGTTGCCCTCGGATCTGGATGCTCAGCCAGAAAATCCGCCACCGCTTGTCCTTTAATGGCCTTCTGTGGTAAAAAGTGCATTTCATATTGAGATAACAATATGGCCCATTTTGCCAGTCGGCCATTTAGCGATGAAGGTTTTGTCATGAGTAACCTCAAGGGGTTGACTTTTGATATGACATTTATGGTTTGGCCCGCCAGGTAGTGTCGCATTTTCTGAATGGCGAACACCAGTGCCAAACATTCCTTCTCGATCGGGTTGTACCGATGTTCGGCTCCGATCATTGTTCTGCTCAGATAGTAGATCGCTTGCTCACATCCATGGTCATCATGCTGAGCTAGTAGAGCTCCCAAAGAATAATCCATTGCCCGGACGTATACCAGGAAAGGTTTTCCGCATATCGGAGCTGCAAGGACTGGTGGTTGGGTGAGGTATTGCTTGATTTCCTCAAATGCTTGTTGACAAGCGTCGTCCCAAATGAACGAGACACCCTTCTTCATTAGCTTAGTGAAGGGTGGCATCTTCCGGAGAGGTTGAGATGAACTACGGATGTACGCCAATCGTCCTTGCAATCCCCTGAGTTCCTTGAGATTTCTCGGAGGTTGCATCTCCTGGATAGCGCGAACCTTTTCCGGGTCCAGATGAATTCCCGTGGAGGTTACAATAAATCCTAGGAATTTGCCACTAGCCACCCCCAGGAAGGATTTGGTTGGGTTCATCTTCAACTGATGAGCTCGCATGATGTCAAAAACCACCTTCAGGTCAGCTATGTGATCACCCTTAGCGCGACTTTTCACTGCGATATCATCAACATAACATTCCACCGTTTTGTGTATTTGCCGCTGGAAAATGGCGTTCATAGCCCTTTGATATGTTGCCCCGCATTCTTCAGTCCGAAGGGCATGACGGTATAGCAGTAGACCCCCAATGGTGTCCTGAAGGAGGTGTGCTTTTCGTTGTCAGGATACATTTAATTTGATTGTATCCTGAGAATCCATCCATGAAGGACATTCGTTCGAATCCACAAGTATTGTCAATCATGACATCTGTGATAGGCAGTGAGAATTCATCTTTGGGGCAAGCCTCGTTTAGATCACGGAAGTCGATGCAGATCCGGATTCCCGTTCTTCTTGGCAACTGGGACAATGTTGGCTACCCAGTCGGGATGTTGTTCTTCCCTGATGAAGCCAGAATCAATAAGTTTTCTGACTTCTGATTGAATTGCCTCCATTAGCTCTGGACGGAACCGTCGCTGCTATTGTTTGACAGGTTTGCGTCCGGATTGATGTTGAGGCGGTGCATAGCCACTTGAGGATCAAGTCCAGGCATGTCCTCGTATTCCAGGCGAAGACGTCTATATACTCTTGTACAAGAGATATTAGATCCTTCTTCTCCGAAGGTGACAGGCCGTCACTTATGAAGATGGGCTTAGGATTGGCCTCATCTCCTAGATTGACTTGAACAACCTTGTCTTCTGTGGGTGGCTCGCGCTGTTCAAAGCGGGTATCCCAAAGAGTATTTAAATATTTGATCCAAGGATCTGTATCAGATTGGATCATTTCTTCATCTCCGTCTTCCAGGTGGCTTGTTGAAACCATGTTCACTGAAAGTTCTCTGAAGATGTTGCCGCAATGATATCCGACTCCCACGATGACGTGCCTGAAGAGTAATTATGACCTGATGGCCCTCCAGAATCAGAGGCTGATGGGATTGTAGTCGATACATAGCCCAACATTCTGTGGTACAAGCAGTAATTGGGATTGTCAGTTTTACCGACTTCTCCAGGGCGCCTGGCTTCAGGGAGCTTCAGTCTATTGCTTTTGTTGAGTAGCTTAAAGAGCGAATCGACATGTTCCTCCTTGAAAGAATACTGCTTGTTGGCGCGTGGCTGGCTCGAAGAGCCACTCGCCTTGACCGGTTGAGGTTTGGTGGGAGACTTGGTCTCCGTTGCCAAATTATCCTTCCGCTTTGTCTGGAGGGATGTGTCTGGCGCACGCCTGGTTGACCTCTCTGGCCGTGACTTCCCTTCTTCTGCCCTGACACGGGCGACAATCTCCTCAGCCTGTTCACCTTGTTGGACCAGCTGCTTCCAGGTGCGGCTTTCAGCAACTCCTATTTGAGCAAGGAGTGAGGTTGGAGATTGTGGCGGCATGTTTCCACTAGGGTGACCTGGGTCATGCCGCTCGGACATTGGAGTGCCACATTCTGAAATCTTTCCATGAAAGATTTGACGGACTCTCCCTTTCACTGTTTGGTAGCCAAAAGGGTGGGCATCGTGACTTCCGAGTCGTCTTCGAAGAAGCGCGTTAGGAATAGCTTCTCCAAATCGCCCCAGTTCTTGATGGAGCCCTCCGGGAGTTTCATAAACCATTCGAAGGCGAGCCCTTTCAGGGTGCCAATGAACAGTCGTGCCAAGATGGCATCGTTGTCTACTACATTCCCTGTTTGGGATTTAAAGTAGTAGATGTGTTGGTTGGGTGACCTTTCCCATCGAATGCTTGAAGGGTTGGAGCCTTGAACTTGGATGGGTATGGAACCAAGTCCCATTCGGCAGGATAGGGCCGGACCACTCCAGCTTCTTGGAGGCCTTTACGGTTGGTAAGAGCCTCGAGGCGTTGCTCCAATTGACTCATTCTTTTAGCATGAGCCTTTCCCTGGTCTTGGTCGCCCTTACTTGCGACGAGGATTTAGACGAACTAGAATTAGATCGCGGCCTCTCTCAGAAGGTTCGGAAGATGAGCTTTCTCCCTTTTCCCTTTGCCCTTCGTCTTTTTAGGAGGAGATTTCCTCCTGTCTTCGAGCAACTGTGCAAGCATCTGCTTGAGGGAGTCGATAGATTCCTGCTGAGAAAGAATCATATCCATTTGTGCCTTCTGGATTTGTTCTAAACGTCTAGCCATTTCCTCAGGAGTGCCTATCATGTAGGCGGAGGCCTCCTTCTCAACGGAAGAGTTTGAAGCCCGTGATTCTGCTACGGCGGAGTGAGAATCATTCACTTTAATGCCATGGGCTAAGGCATTATAATCAATCGGGGGAATGGCCCCAGTCCGGGTGCGAGTGTATTGATACACCCCTT
This sequence comes from Agave tequilana, assembly GCA_038442645.1. NCBI lineage: Eukaryota > Viridiplantae > Streptophyta > Magnoliopsida > Asparagales > Asparagaceae > Agave > Agave tequilana. Next base: position 74,278 of record JAVJIF010034045.1, on the reverse strand, counting down.
CCGGTTCAGAGTCAGACTCATCCGAGCTGACTGCAGGTTATTTTTCCTTACTTCTGCTCGTCATATTCGCAGTGAGCTTTTGGTACTCAATGTCAGAGAAGGTTCTCCTTCTGTGGGAGCGCATTCTTTTGGTGACGGGGGAATCAGGGTCAGCTGTCTAACTAAAGACTGCTGTGCACACCTGAACCACAACGGCACTCGGAGAGCATAGAGATGAGCCGTTGGCAGCAACATGATGAAGTGACCTGATTGGCACTTCTTTTCTTCGTCAAGTAATCCCTCAGATCCACGGGAGGGGGATCGAAGAGATTAACCTCGCAACGCCGAAGACGGGAGGCATCCATATGCTGTACAGCATGGACGGGCTTCAGGGACGTGGTTCTCGCGTCGTGGCTGTATAACGTGCGTCTGGCGTCTCTTTTGAGATGAGACGCGATTCTCGCGTTGCTGCTTGGTGTGTCGGGGCAGAAACGTTTGAGAGAGGATGGGCTACTGGGCCCCACGCCTATGGGCGCGTGCCTCTCGCGCTTGACGAGGCGCAGAGGCTTCACCTTGGCGTTTGGTGAATTGGTCTTCAGAGGACCTAGCTTGAGGAGTCTCGCGTTTGGGCCGCCAAACGCGGACTTCACGTGCTGAACGTGGCGCGGGCAAGGCGCCAGATTGTACGTCGCGTCCAGCCTCAGTCGGACAACCAGAGGTTCCAACTTGTAGCTGACGCGCACGTCTCCTCTGTCGACGCTCAGCATTTCGGTTACGTCGTGGAGGTGGAGAGTGACCAACGACGACCTGATGCTGGACACCAGAGATTTTGACCACGCGGGTCTCTTGAGAGACGCTGACGCGTGTGTTCCGCATGGCGCGGTTGGTCGCAACGGCAATTGTGCCTGGGACCACGCGGGCCTCCTGAGAGACGTTGGCGCGTGTATCCTACTTGGCACAGTTGGCTGCGACACCCTTTGCAGCAGCGGCGCCCGAGAGAGCCTCAGATCGGACTTCGGGGCCATTCCCAGTCGAGACCCTGCGGCAGACGCGGGTCCTTGGGCTCTTGGAGCCGGAAGAGAGAAACTCTTCATACTTTGCCTGGTCGAACTCGACAACGAGCGATTCGACCATCTTCCCTTTATGGAGGACGTCACCTTGCGCCACGATTTGCTCATCAGTGACAAATGTAGTCCCCAGCGGAGTCTCCATCTCTTGTACGCGTCGGAAAAGGAAATAAAGGGGTTCGCTGTAAAATTTCCTTGAATCAGATGAAAAATTACAACAAAACTATTTTCCTTCCAGTTACAAGGGAGGGAGGATGTTGAATCTTGAATCCTCCCTTTGTTTAAAGCTGGGTTCTTCAAGTGGCGGTGGAGAGTGAATCTTGTTCTCCGTTGACCGGATGATCGTCGGGATCGTTAGGGATCTTCTCTTTGACTGGTAGAAGGAGTAACACAGCTCTGTCTACCAAAACTCTCAAAGAGAAGGTAGGCAAAGGGGCAACTCGTACGCAGCGAGCTTGTTGAAGAGTTGAGCTCTCTCTTGCTTCTCTCTCTCTGTCTGCCTGGGTGTAGTCTGTTGTCTATCTCTGGTCTCTCTCTTTTTTTTTCTCCTCATAGCGGCGGGGCTATTTATAGAGGCTCCAGGGGTGAACGTGCCCCCTAAAAATGCTCCACAATAAGGGCTAACTTCCCCGCTATGTGGGCGGTGACTGGCCCCATAACCAGGGCGGTTATAACCGAGACGCGGGCCTTGGACCCTCGCGCCCTGGTGCTGAGACGCGGGTGTTGAGCCCACGCGCCTTGAGTTTGAGACGCGGGTGTTGAGCCCACGCGCCTTGATGTTGAGACGCGGGTGTTGAGCCCACGCGCCTTGAGTTTGAGACGCGGGTTTTGGACCCTCGCGCCTGGTGCTGAGACGCGGGTGTTGAGCCCACGCGCCTTGGTGCTGTGAGACGCGGGTGTTGAGCCCACGCGCCTTGAGTTTGAGACGCAGGTGTCGAGCCCACGCGCCTTGAGGTTGAGACGCGGGTTTTGGAGCCCACGCGCCTTGAGGTTGAGACGCGGGGTTTGGACCCTCGCGCCTTGGTGCCGAGACGCGGGTGTTGAACCTTCGCGTCTAGAACTTGAAACTCTACTTTTTTATGGCTTGTCTTTTAGTGATTTTTAGACAGCCTACATGATGATCCCGACGACCCAGATCCGGCCAACCCTTCCCTTTTTGGCGAGAAACCCCCTCACTTCTCTCTCCCCTCCACCACCTTTTACCTCTCTCTACCCTCACCACCATCCATCATCACCCCCTCTTCCTTTGGTTGGTGCTCTCCTCCACGACCACCCCAGCTGGCTGTAAGCCGCCCCGACTGTCCCCCCGCGCGCAATCTTCTCGTTTTCTTTCTCTGGCAGTCTCTCTTTCTTTCTCTTCTCTCTCTTCTCTCTTTGGCTGACTCTCTCTCCCTCTCTCTTCTCTATCTTTCTTTTCTTTCTCCTCTCTCTAGTTGTCTCCCACTCTCTCCTCTCTTTCTCTCTTTAGACGCGGGTGCATTGACTCCCCGAAGTTCCTCGGTGTTCGTGTCGTAACCCGATCTAGGCGAGTATTGTTATTTCATGTTGGCCGAGTTTTTGATTTGTGGATGAGTACTCCTTTATGTGTGGGCTTGTGTTTGATTTGTGTAGGTTTTGTATTGTATCTGTTCATGCGACTAATTTGTATGTGTATTGTGGGTGATTGTTGTATTGTGGGTTCGATACTTGTATTATATTGTATCAGTGATGTATTGTACTCTGTGTGGGGAATGGTTATATTCCTATAGGCGATAAATATATGCGCATGTGTTGTACTAACATTTATGCGGGTACTCCAGCCTTCGGGTCTAGCCCTCAGAAGCTATCCAATAGTCACTAGACTTATACTCCTTGGGTTTAGTGATATCTCCATCAGGTGGCTAGCTTAACCGCTCTGCGATTCTCCTACTTGTATATATATACATGTTTTGTACTAACAGTTTTGCAGGTTGTAGATATTTTGGCCATAGCCCTCGGGCCGAGCTATCCAATAGATTTATGCCTTGTACCCTCTAGGTTTCGTGGTAGCTCTGCTATGAGGATAACCATTCAGACTGTCCAATAGGCTTATGCCTTATATCCTCTGGGTTTAGTGGTAGCTCTGTTGAGAGGTTCCACTACTTAGCCTCCGGGTTTAACCGCTCTGCGGTTTTATACTGCATTCTTCAGACTTAAACCCTCTGGGTTTCTATAATAGTTCCCCCGGGAGGCGAGTTTAGCTCCCAACACTTTACAACTAAACTCGTTCTAGAATGGCTTTGTCGCATGCGTAGTAGAGCGTTCATCTGCCGCTTCACCATCCGTGTTTAGCTCGCCCCGGGCGTGATTTCATCACATGTTAGCAGAGCATTCATATGCTGCTTCACCATGTGCGCCTAGCTTCATCATGAGTGTGGCTTCGCCATGCGTGTTAGCCTGAAGTTCATAGGTCCGCTATGCTACAAGCGGTGGCCTCGAGCGAATTAAGTATCTAGAGGTACTTGCTAACTTTATTCCTCGCATGCTTAGCTCCGCTTGGTTGTTTAGTAATTATTATTATTATTATTATAATTATGATTGTGAAAAGTTTGAAATATTTGCTTATACTGTTTTCTTATACCATATCACATGACTGCCACTCCTATATGTAATCACCTAGGGGGGTGAATAGATGACTAGCTAATCTAATGGTGAATTAATGCGGAATTAAAACTATTAATGCAAACTAAAAACTATTATGCACAACATACCAAGTATAACACAAGAGTGTAGCCGAATTCCCCGTGAAGGGCTCTGAATTATCTCCTCAAGATTCCTCTAGATAAGAGTTGAGGTGCCGCTATGGCTCTCTTGGTTGAATACAAGTGTGAGCAAACAATCCCAAGCATATAACAATTAAGCATAATATATATCAAGCATATAAAGATGTAAGCAATGTAAGTATGCAAGATATAAACACAAGTGAGAGATAGAGAGAGCAATCACAAACACGGGAGATTTGTTTCGAGGTTAGAGTACCCTTGCTCTACATCCCTGTCTTCAACGCTATGAAGGATTTTCATTATAAAACTGATCCCACCGGATCACTCGGTGCCGCAACACCTACAAGCGAGTTCACATTAGAACTCCTTTGGACTTTCTAGTCCCTCTCTTATTCCAGGAAGAACAAACACATGCAAACACGCAAGCTTGCCGAGGCCGCACCTCTACACTGAGCTCTCACTAGAACTCAAAACACCGCGAACCCGCAAGTCCGATTCCTCAAAACAAGAATGAGAACTTTGGTGATCACAACACTTTGATCACCTAAAATCACTCTCACAATAACTCTCCTATAGGATAGATTTAGCAACGAAAAACTCAAGTATGTGTAAGAAAACAAGGATGGAATTTGTGGTGAAAAACTCAAGAAAACTCTTTTTCAAAACACTCTTGAAAACTCTCCTTTTGATAAGGAAGTATCAGCACTTAAACAAGTAGAGAAAAACCTCTACAATAGATAGGAAAAACTGACTTTGAAACTCTCCAAAATCTTATCTAAAACAGCCCAAGGGAGCCCCATTTTATAGGCTCCAAAAATTTGTTCATTGGAAGCTAACTCAGCAATTCAAACTGCTGACGGTCGACCGCCAATGGTCGGATTTCCGACCGTTGGGAAGGTCGGTCGACCGGCCGATCGACCGCCAACTGGGCAATGGCCTAGCGGTCGACCGGGCCATTTTCAGAGAGCAGAAGCTCTCTGGCGGTCGACCGTGTGGTCGATCGGCCCAACCTGTGCACGTTTTGTGCACGTCGGTTGATCGCCCGGTCGACCGACCTCTGTCTCGGTCGACCGCGCGGCCGACCAGCAGAGGGCCAGAAACACAATTTTGGGAATTTAAAATCTTGGTGTTTTTACTTCAATAAAATCTCATAAATTCTCTAAAAATCTACAAAAATAAGTTCAGTGTTAACTTTGATATACAAACATGTTTGAGTAAAATCAAAATTTGTTACAAATATTTTGAACTATTTTGTGACTTTGAAATTTTGGCTTAAAACAAAATCTGTATTTTTTCAAATTGATTTTTTCAAAACTTTTCCAAATGCAAAAACAAGATATTTTAAATACTTTTGAAGCTTAGTGTGTATGGATATGATCCACTACACATATATGATGAAATATCTATATTTTTTTTAACATTAAGCTCTAAAATAGTTTGGTTAAAACATATGTACGTATGGAACTCTAAAAATCAAAACGGTATTTTTTTAAATGAAAACTCTTTTATAAAAACTCATCTAAATCTTGTGTGTGAGTGTATATGATACTTGAGCAATCCACCAACTAATCTATCCTTTACATTTTATCTAAAAATAAAATCTTACTAAAATCAAACCTAGACACAAGTCTTCTTTTGAAGGTTTTCACTTGAAAATCTTCTTCTCCTTTTTGACTTGGTCCAAACCATGATCCAATGAGCTAGACTCCTCTTGAGTTCTTGATGTGGTCTTGATGCACAAGCTCTTGAATCAACACGTGCTAGCTCTAAAACTTTGACTTTAAATCCTTTGTTGAAGCTAAACACCTACTAAGATCTTGATCATATATCTGAGACTAATTAAACATAAGATCATTAGTACTATAACTACATGAGTTAATCATTATCAAAACTAGAGTGATGGGTCTTTAGGCCAACAATCTCCCCCTTTTTGATGATGACAAAACTCATGAAGTTATATATGCATAGATTAAAGTCAAGCTTCATAGAAGCTCCCTCTTAACTCATGCATAACAATAAACAAATAGATATAGCAGTGAAGTGCATAAACTAAACACATATATATGTATAAACAAGGTGAGAGAAACATGCATAAATTAAAATTCTTTTCCCAAAAACCTTCTCCCCCCTTTTGTTTAAACTTTCAAAAACATTCTCCCCATTTTATAAAACATAATATGCATAAACTCAATATATGCAAAAACTCAAATATGCATATATAAACTCACAGTCTTTCTCCCCCTTTTGTCAATCATAAACAAAGGGGTGAAAAACAAATCAACAATAAGGATACATATATGTGATATATATTCATGAAGAGGAAGACACTAAGTTAGCTTCCCTGCATACATGCATTACATGGAGAAGGGATGACAACCCTAACTCACATAATGCATAATATACAATGCATACGTGAAGATGTTAAGCTCCCCTTACACTCATGTATCACATAAAGAAGAGATGTCAACCTCCTCAATATAAGATACACTCAATATGAATCTATATATAGAAGAGATGTTAAGCTCCTCTTGCATATAGATAAAACATATCCAAACATTTTTAACACAAATTTTAAGATACCATCTGTAAATAAACAACACTTTACCAATTGTAAATAAACAGTACAAATTTTAAATTTTTTTAAATCAACAAATCAATTTGAGATATCACAAGATCTTTATACCATATAAAATTAGAAATTTGTGATACTAATTGAAATTGAAATACTTGTACATTTTGATACCAAGGAAAGAAAATATTTTATATGTACCAATTGAAATATATGGTAAATTTTGATACCAAATAGATAAAACATTTTGATACCAAATGAAATTTAAATCCAATTAGAAATTGAAACTTATTGATACCATTTGAAGTATATTGTAAATTTTGATATTAATAAAAATACCAATTGAAAATAATTCATAAGCTCATTAAAGTACCAATTGAGATACCAATTGAAAATCAAGATTTAACTCAAGCTCTGAATAAACAAACTTTGTGCTTTAAATATGTAAATATATCGTAAATCAAGCACAAACACCTCATATATATATGTATGAAAATGAAAATACCAATAGAAATTGATATTATTTGAAATTTAAAGCATACATATATAGAAATAAATTATGAGTATACAAAAAAAATGTCAATTGTGATACCAATCAAAACTATGATGTGAATCCAGTGTATAACTCAAAAAGATTCACCCTTTTCATGCACATGATAAAAGATATTTAATTTGAGCATACAAGACATGGTCTCTCATCCATCCGGCCTTTAAAGGTTGGTAGGAGTTTTCAAAAACAAGAGTTTGAAAAAATATTTTGTAAAATTAGAAAACTCTACCAAATGAAGAATAAATAACTAGTTAAAGTAATTTTTGAAAAAAAACTAGTTAAAAATCCTTCAAACCTGAAAACAAAAAATATGTATCTCATAAAACATACCAAATACACAAGATCTGACACTCGAAATCGATAAGGCTCATAAAAGTGTTCATGAAATAAAGTCATGAAGAAAAAAAAAATGTAAGTGTACAAGTATCATGTGAATAGCATATTCATGAAAATAATCAATGAAGCTCAAAAGAAACATGAATATCATTTTATCAAATAAATATGAAAATCATGAAGATTCATTTTATCAAACGAATATGAAACTCATACAAAATTTATTTTTCACTAAAAATAAAATTTAAGGTATATGTATGTGTTCATCAAACTAACAATATACATACATATCCTAAACACAAATGAGTCCAAAAAGTAATTTGCATGAAGACAAGTGACTCAAGGGTATCATGTATATTTATTAGTTTTGGACAAATATTACATATACATGAAGCAAAACATGCACAAAGATAGGCAAAATAAGTATAAATGAAGGAATCATCAAAACTAGGCTATACATGTGCATGTAGTGAGTACAAATGAGCAATGAAGTGCAAACATATATGAATCAAATATTGCTCACTACTTATACAAGTATATACACAAGTTTTGACAAAAACTACATCTAAACAAGTATTTACCACAAGAAGCACAAAACATAATTATTTTAATATAAAACTAAAACATGCTAAATATCATCAAAAATAAAGGCATGTAACTAAAATAGAAGTTTAGAGATAGTTATCAAACCAACGAACTATACTCTAAGTCTCCAAAACATGGTGGTCTTCCCACCAAACTTCCTTGATAGTGATGCATCAATTTGTAGTGTCCATTAAGCCCATGCATCCACCACCAAGGCACCAATCCTCTCACGTCATGTGAGAGCCCACACCTACATCAAACATAAGAGGTGGGGATTTTGGTACCCATTTTCTTTTGGGTCCACGGGAGTTAGCTTTGTTTGGAACCCAAACATTTTTATTAGCAAAATTAATAGAATTTACTCTATCATAACAAAATTTTGCTAAATGGCCTTTGCGGCCGCAATGTGTACACTTGTACACTCTAGCATGCACATGAGAATGAGTATGATTATGATGTGCAAAGTGTGCATATGTGTGTCGTGGGTGATATGTATGTACATGTGGAGTTTGTTTCCTTTGAAACAAGGTTTTCAATCTATTGTGATTAAATGCACAATCGCTCAAAGTTGAGCTCAAACAATTTATTCTATTTTTCAAAAATTTAATCTCATTTTGATCAATGGTTGCATGAAAAGCATGGAGAGAATGAGAATCAACATTCTTTTTCCTTTTAGAAATATTTTCCTTTTCTTTTTCAATAAATTTTCTTTTCAAAGAGTTGTTTTCATTCAAAGCAACTTCTTTTTCCTTTTCTACCAAAATAATTTTATTTTTCAAAGAAGTATTTCCTTCACAAAGATCATTCAATTAGAAGTCAAGGAGATATTGTCCATTTTCAACATGTCATTTTCTTTTGAATGTTTTCCAATTTAGTTTGAAAAGAATCTTTTTCTTTTAACATGGAATCAAATTTATTTTTCAATTTCTTATTATCCTTTTTAAGCAATTCATATTTTTCAAGAAGTTGTTGACAAAATGATGCAAGTTCATTATAAGGCATATCAACATTCTCTTCTAACTCAGATTGGGAATTTATCTCAAGGGGGTTATCCCCTTGGACAATGTAGCATACGTTGGAAGCCTCACTTCCAACATCCGAGTCGCTCCCCGCATAGTATTGTTCTTGTTCGCCAAAGGAGACTATGGTGTTCTAAACTTCAAAAGTCGAATCAAAATTAACAACCTTAGATAAATATTCATTATTTAGGATACTATTTAATGTATGGATGGCTTTTGAGTTAGCCTCAAGATACTTGCTATTATGATAATATGAATCCTTAATGGTAGCAAGATAAACATGAATACCTAGGTCTTTAAGGTACAAGGACATCTTAACTTTCTAAGTTTGGATGTTAAGAATGTCAAAACTGGGAGGTGACATGAAATCCATGTGTGTACAAATATTATGATTAGCTATAAAAGAGGATCTTTAACTCAAGGTTGTTAGACCCAAATCAAGAGCACGAGGCTCTGATACCAATTGAAATCACCTAGAGGGGGGTGAATAGGTGACTAGCTAATCTAATGGTGAATTAATACGGAATTAAAACTATTAATGCAAACTAAAATCTATTATGCACAACACATCAAGTATAACACAAGAGTGTAGCCGAATTCCCAATGAAGGAATCTAGACTATTCTCTCAAGATTCCTCTAGATAAGAGTTGAGGTGCCGCTATGGCTCTCTTGGTTGAATACAAGTGTGAGCAAACAATCCCAAGCATATAACAATTAAGCACAATATATATCAAGCATATAAAGATGTAAGCAATGTAAGTATGCAAGATATAAATACAAGTGAGAGATAGAAAGAGAGAGCAATCATAAACACGGGAGATTTGTTTCGAAGTTCGAGCACCCTTGCTTTACGTCCCCGCCTTCAACACTATGAAGGATTTTCACTATAAAACCGATCCCACCGGATCACTCGGTGCCGCAACACCTACAAGCGAGTTCACACTAGAACTCCTTTGGACTCTGTAGTCCCTCTCTTGTTCCCGCAAGAACAAACACACGCAAGCACACAAGCTTGCCGAGGCGGTACCTCTACACCGAGCTCTCACTAGAACTCGAAACACCGCGAACCCGCAAGTCCGCCTCCTCAAAACAAGAATGAGAACTTTGGTGATCACAACACTTTGATCACCTAAAATCACTCTCACAATAACTCTCCTATAGGATAGATTTAGCAATGAAATGCTCAAGTATGTGTGAGAAAATAAGGATGGAATTTGTGGTGAAAAACTCAAAGAAAACTCTTTTTCAAAACACTCTTGAAAACTCTCCTTTTGATATGGAAGTATTAGCACTTAAATAAGTAGAGAAAAACCTCTACAATAGATAGGAAAAACTGGCTTTGAAACTCTCCAAAAATCTTATCTATAACAGCCCAAGGGAGCCCCATTTTATAGGCTCAAAAAATCTGCCCGTTGGAAGCCAACTCAGCAGTTCAGACTGCTGACGGTCGACTGCCCGGTCGACCGCCAACGGTCGGATTTTCGACCGTTGGGAAGGTCGGTCGACCGGCCGGTCGACCGCCAACTGGGTAATGGCCTAGCGGTTGACCGCTCGGTCGACTGGGCCATTTCTAGAGAGCAGAAGCTCTCTGGCGGTCAACTGTGCGGTCGACCGGCCCAACCTGTGCACGTTTTGTGCACGTCGGTCGACCGCCTGGACGACCAACCTCTGTCTCGGTCGACCACGCGGTCGACCAGCAGAAGGCCAGAAACACAATTTTGGGGATTTACAAACTTGGTGTTTTTACTTCAATAAAATCCCATAAATTCTCTAAAAATCTACAAAAATAAGTTTAGTGTTATACTTTGATACACAAACATGTTTGAGTAACATCAAAACATGTTACAAACATTTTGAACTATTTTTGTGACTTAGAAATTTTGGCTTAAAACAAAATCTGTATTTTTCCAAATTAAATTTTTCAAAACTTCTCCAAATGCAAAAACAAGATATTTTAAACACTTTTGAACCTTAGTGTGTATGGATATGATCCACTACATATATATGATAAAGTATCTATATTTTTTTGAAATTAAGCTCTAAAATAGTTTTGGTTAAAACATATGTATGTATGGAACTCCAAAAATCAAAACGGTACTTTTCCAAAATGAAAACTCTTTTATAAAAACTCATGTAAATCTTGTGTGTGAGTGTATATGATACTTGAGCAATCCACCAACTAATCTATCCTTTACATTTTCTCTAAAAATAAAATCTTATTAAAAATAAATCTAGATACAAGTCTTCTCTTGAAGGTCTTCACTTGAAAATCTTCTTCTCCTTCTTGACTTGGTTCAAACCATGATCTAATGAGCTAGACTCCTCTTGAGTACTTGATGTGGTCTTAATGCACAAGCTCTTGAATCAACACGTGCTAGCTCCAAAATTTTGACTTTAAATCCTTTGTTGAAGCTAAACACCTACAAAGATCTTGATCATATATCTGAGACTAATTAAACACAAGACCATTTGTACTATAACTACATGAGTTAATCATCATCAAAACTAGAGTGATGGGCCTTTGGGCCAACACCATGTTGTTTTGAACACTGTATTTGCATGTATTTTTATACCTCACCGATACACGATACTCGGTATCTCGTCATATGCACTGACACCTGATAGATTAATTATTTAGCACCTGCCATCTTCATTCATATCATGTATTTGGCTTGGACTGCACAATTCACCGGTACTGTGACACCTGACTGGTTAAATGCTTGACACCTGTTATCCTGTTATAATTATCGTGATCTTGTACGCCTGAACCCCTGTATCCTATACTTTTGTATTCCTGAACCCATTTATCTTGTACTCTTGTATCTCCTGTGCACCTGTTACCTCTTGTACTCCTGTTGGTTGTAATTATATATATAAATATAATAATTAGATAACTTACATCAGGACGGGGGAAACTGATGGTTATCTGTATGATGTCAGGTTTATAGTGGTTGTGCTACTGAAGAGTCGTGATGGGTGCAATAAATCTCATTTGAAGAGTCGTGTTGGGTGTAATATAAACCCTAAGAAGTAGCAGTGTCGGATCTCATGGGCTGTTGTCCCAGGCAGAGGCGGGACTCACAATAAATATGGTCCATTATGAAATCACCTAGAGGGGAGGTGAATAGGCGACTAGCTAATCTAATGATGAATTAATGAGGAATTAAAACTATTTATTCAAACTAAAAAGTATTAAGCTAGACACCCAAGGTATAACACAAGAGTATAGCCGAATTCCTGGTGAAAGGCTCTGGACTATCTCCTCAAGATTCCTCTAGATAAGAGTTGAGGTGCCGCTATGGCTCTCTTGGTTGAATACAAGTATGAGCAAACAATCCCAAGCATATATCAATTCAAGTACAAGTATATGAAGCAAGTAATGAATATGAGTAATAAAAGCACGGAAGATATAAACACTAGTGAGAGATAGAGAGAGAGAGTAATAATAAACACAAGAGATTTGTTTCGACGTTTGAGCACCCTTGCTCTACGTCCCCACCTTCAACACTATGAAGGGTTTCTACTAGAATCGATCGCTCCGGATCACTCGGTGTCGCAACACCTACAAGGAGTTCACACTAGAACTCTTGGACTCACTAGTCCCTCTCTTATTCCCACAAGAACTACACACGTAAGCACACTAGCTTGTCGAGGTTGCACCTCTACACTGAGCTCCCACAAGAACTCGAAACAACACGAACCCGCAAGTTTGCCTCCTCAAATACAAGATTGAACACTTGATGATCTAAACACTTTGATCACCTAAAACACTCTCACAAAAAAAATCCCTAGAGGATTGATATAGCAATGGATAGCTCAAGTTGTGTGTGTGAAAACTAGGATTAATTTGGTGGCGAAAAAACTCAAGAAATCACTTTTTAAAAACTCTTTATAAACTATCTTTTTGGTTTGGAAATATTGACTCTAGAACATGTGGAGAAAACCACTGAGAAGTGTAGGAAAAGCTATCTTGAAAAGCCACTTAAAATCTTATAGAAAATAATTCAAGGGAACTCCAATTTATAGGCCTCCAAAATCTAGCCGTTGGGGTCCAAATCAACAGCTGACGCTGCTATTGGTCAACCGACCGGTCGACCGGCAGAAGGCCAGAATACAGTTTTAGGGATTTAAAACTTGGTCTTTTACCTTCAATAAAGTCCCATAAAATCACTAAAAATCTACAAAAATAAGTTCAGTAATATACTTTGATATAAATACATGTTTGATTAAAAATCAAAATATATTTCAAACATTTTGAACTATTTTTGTAATATAGAATTTTTGCCTTAAACAAAAACCTGTATTTTTCAAAACGATTTTTTCAAAACTTTTCCAAATACAAAAATAAGATATTCTAAACACTTTTGAAGCTTAATGTGTATGGATATGATCCACTACATATATATAATGAAATATCTATGTTTTTGACAATAAGCTCTAAAATAAGTTTTGATAAAACACATGTATATTTTCAAGCTTAAAAATCAAACCGGTATTTTTCATAACGAAAACTCTTTTATGGAAAAAAATCTAAATCTTGTGCTTAAGTGTATATGAAACTTGAGCAATCTACCAGCTAATTTATCCTTTACATTTTATCTAAAATCAAAATCTTGACACTTACAAACATGACACAAGTCTTCTTGGAAATCTTCTTCTCTTTCTTCTTCTTTTTGACTTGGTCCAAACCTTGATCCAATGAGCTAGACTCCTCTTGAGTACTTGATGCAATCTTCATGCGCGAGCTCTTGAATCAACACGTGCTAGCTCCAAATTTTGACTTTAAATCCTTTGTTGAAGCCAAACACCAACTAAGATCTTGATCAAATATCTGATACTAATTAAACAAAAGATCACTAGTACTATATCTACATGAGTTAATCATCATCAAAACTAGAGTGACGGGCCTTCGGGCCAACAATCTCCCCCATTTTGATGATGACAAAACTCATGGAGTTATATATATGCATGGATTAAAGCTAAGCTTCATAGAAGCTCCCCCTTAACTCGTGCATAACAATAAACAAATAGATATTCAATAAAGTGCATAAACTTAAACAAATATATATGCATAAATAAGGTGAGAGAAATATGCATAAACCATAAATTCTTCTCCCCAAAAACCTTCTCCCCCTTTTTGTATAAACTTTCAAAATCCTTCTCCCCCTTTTTGTATAAACATAAAATATAGGACAAACTCAATTTCTAAATATGCATATATAACTCAAAATCATTCTCCCCTTTTTTGTCAATCATCAACAAAGGGGTGAAAAACAAATCAATAATAAGGATATATATGCGATATATATTCTGAAATCACCTAGAGGGGGGTGAATAGGTGATAAGGCTAATCTAATGAACTAAATGTGTAAATTAAAACTTAATTGTTACAACACTTAATGCAACCAACGAGTGTAGCCGAATTCCCGGTGAAGGGCTCTGGACTAACTCCTCTTGATTCCTCTGAATAAGAGTTGAGGCGCTATATGAAGCTCTCGTGGTTAAGCACATGTGAGGCACACACAAACAAGCCAAGCATATAATTATGATATGACAATATGAATGATGCAAGGCACAAAGTAAAGAGAGAGAGAGTAAGAGTCAATAGATCAAACGCAAACAACAAGATTTGTTTTGAGGTTCGAGCACCCAGCTCTACGTCCCCACCTTCATCGAGAAGGATTTCTAATCCACTAACTTGTCCACCTAGGACTCCCACACAGGGAACCTCCATTGAGGATTTTGGGTTAATATAATAAGCAGGAGTACCTAACTCCTCTCTCAACCAATACAACCTCTCACTAGAGGCAACACAAACACCACCTCACATAAGAGGGGTAGGCCCTTAGCCAAACAACCACAATCCACCTCACACTTGAGGGATACACAACCAATCTCCACCTCTCACTAGAGGGAGCAAACCACAACCTCAACCTCTCACTAGAGGGAGCTAACCACCACTCCAAATCAACCTCTACCCAAGAGGGATATAACAAATAAGGAGGGTTACAATCTTGGTGGTCTATCTCAACCACAAACAATTTTTCCCACAAATAAAAGATCCTAATAGATAGGATAGAGTGATATGGCTTAAGTGTGGAAAACCAAGAGTTTGGAAACAAAAACACAAAGAAAAGTACTTGAGAAAATAACTTGTATTTGATAGAAATGAAGAACTAAGCAAATATCCTAAATCCAAATTTTCTTTGATTTTTCTAAACCCTAAAAACAAATGAAGATGAAAACTTTGAAGCTCTAAAAACTCTCTTTGAAACTTGGATAAAACACTAGAAGAATGTAGCTTTTTGGCTCTTGAAAAACTTGATGAAAAACACCTCTCAATGGGGTATAAATAGCCCCATTGAAAAACTAGCCGTTGGGGCTGATTTTCAGCCCTGGCGGCTGGCGGTCGACCGGCCCGGTCGACCGCCAACGGTCAAAAATTTAACCGTTGGAGCATCCCGGTCGACCGTCCGGTCGACCGTGCCAATCCAGAGAGCAAATGCTCTCTGGTCGGTCGACCGCTCGGTCGACCGTCCAAGCCTTACGGTCGACCGCCCCCACCCGAGAGTGGGGTACTTGCAGTCGGTCGACCGCTCGGTCGACCGGCCCAAGTGGCTGGCCAGCGTGTACGTTTTGTGCACGTCCGGTCGACCGACTCTGGGTCCGGTCGACCGGTCCAGTCGACCGCCAGAGCCTGGCAGGTAGGGATTAGGGACAGAAAACTTGAGTTTTTATTTACCAATTAAATCCCATAAAAACTCTAAAAATCCACAAAAATAGTTTCTAACATTATATTTGATATACAAACATGTGTTAAAAATTTCAACACATATTTCAAACAATTTGAACCATTTTTGTGTTATGAAAATTTTGCCGAAAACCAAAACCTGTATTTTCCAAAACTTGAATTTTTCAAATGGAAATTCAATTTTTCCAAAACTTATCCAAATACAAAAACATGATATAGAAACAACTTTTAGACATGATGTATATGGATATAATCCAATGTATATGAAACATATACATATCCATGTTTTTGATATTAAATCCGAAAATATGTTTTGTTAAAACACAAAATACATGAATAGGCATGTCAAAATAAGTTTGTCTAAGATATGAAGCATGCATGTATATAGAACATATCTAATATACATTAAACCATGTAAACTTATTTTGAGTCTATCTATTCATGAAAACCAATATTGGTTAAACCAAAAACCGAAAACCAATAAACATGAAAACTAGAAACACGTGTGTGTGTGTTGTCAACTTGAGCAATTCACACTATCTAGTCTTTACAAATGGATCTAAATATAAACTAAACTAAGTACCGAAGTTTTCTTGACGAACTCCATCTTCAAGCTGACTCGATCCAAATCGTGATCCACCGAGCTTGACTCCAACGAGTGCTATATATGATCTTTGACGCTCGGGCTCTTGAATCACCATGTGAAAGCTTCCAAATCATCTTTGTTGAAGCTAATCACCTACTAATATCTTGATTAGAGATCTGAAACTAAACATCACAAGATTATTAGTAATCAAAACTACATGAGTTAATCATCATTAAAACTAGAGTGGAAGACCTCTGGGCCAACAATCTTCCTCTTTTTGATGATGAAAAACTAATGGAGTTATATATGCATGGATTAAAGTTAAGCTTCAAAGAAGCTCCCCCTTAACTCATGCATAGCAATAAAATGAGATATGCAATGAATATTAAACATGAAAATGCATAGGCATGCATAAAACAAGCTTTTGATATCAAAATAAATTATTTCTTCTTTACGTAAACAAGTTCTTTAAATAATCCTCTTGATACCAATTAGAAGATAATCAATATATAAAAATTCTTGATATCAATAAATCCAAAACAATTAGAGAAGTATAAAACAAAACAACAAAATACTTCTCCCCCTTTTTGTAAATAAACAAATAAAAATCATGCATAGAAAAATCATGCATTTTAACACAAATACTAAATACTTCTCCCCCTTTTTATCAATCATCAACAAAGGGGTCCAAGTAAACAATAAAACATATTCTTCCAACATGATACCAATAAAAAAAATCAATATAAGTGAATCATGATACCAATTAAAAGTGAACATAAAATTTTTTTTAAGCAATGTCAATTTAAGGTAAATGAGGCATTGAAAACAAATCTTAAAGAAACCAATCAAAATTTTGATACCAAAATGAAAGATATATAGATAGACTTGATTACTAATTCTTTCTTGATACCAATTGAAAGAAAATATTTTGATACCAATTTAAATTTACCAATTGAAATGAATAGATCAATGATACCACTTGAAATATATGGATACCAATTGAAGATAATTTTCATTAAGAGCATATGATACTAAATTAAAATCAATATTCATTTTTCAATCATTTTTCATCATAAAGTATGGGAGTGGAAATCAAAGGTAAACCAAATACCAATTGAAAGATAAAATACGAATTTTCTCCCCTTTATGAAATACCAAATAAAACGATGCATAAGCTTGTATAAATACCAATTGAAAACTAATCAATTGAAATATGATATGCATTAAAACTTAAGCTTAGCACAACCTAAATTCGTGATATCTTTGAGCACAATTAAAGCATATATATGTATGAAAATTAGATACCAATCGAAATTGATACTATATGAAGAGTAAGCATACATATATAAAACATATATATGAGTATACAAAAAGAATGTCAATATTGATACCAATTGAAATGATCCAATGATACCAATTGAAAACATAATATGATCAAGTGTATATCTCATACTACCTACCACCCATTTCATGCACATGTTTTAAAAGATTTTCAATATTAAGCATACAAGGCATGGTCGCCCAACCAACCGCCTGTAAAAAGGATAGGGTTTTCAAAAATAGGTTTGAGAATAAAATATGTTTGAAAACTCTACCATATGAAGAATACGAACTAGTTATATAAAAAATTTTATAAACTAGTACGAAATCCTTCAAGCAAGTAATAAAACAAACACTATTCCATAAAACATGAAAATCATCAAACTTGAATCCTTCAAGGTATATGTATGTCATGTACAAACTAAAGTATACATACATATCCAAACATGAAAGAGTCCACAAAAGTATATGCATGAAGGCAAGTGGCTCTAGGATGTATATGTATATCTAATAGTTTAGACTAAATAGCATATACATGAAGTTAAACATATAAAAATGAAAAACATGGATAAAATGGGAATACAAGTCAAATGTATGAATCATCAAAACTAGACTATACTAGTACATTTAATGAGTAGAAATGAGCGTTCACGCACAAACATCTAATGGTCTATTTGTGGCTCACTAGTTGTACAAGTATATATCTAAGTTTTAATGAAAACTAACATCTAACATGTAATCAAAACATGAAGCATCAAAATAAAACTCATAAACATCCATATGATCATTATGTACTTGCACATGCATAGATCTAGGACATACACATTAGTTAAAACAAATGTGAGAACACAAAGATATAAATCCATATTAAACATGGGTGTCTCAAATAACTAAACATGTATATCATAGGACTAATAAACATGGCATATGGCATAATGAACATTAAAACAAAACATGCTACAAATGAATGTCATAATAAGCATGCAAACATAATGAGAGTAAGAGATTGTTACCAAACCAATAAGGCACATCTCTATATCTCCAAAACATAGTGGTCCTCTCCACCAAACTCCCCTTGAAAGTGATGCATCCAAATAGTCCTCTTTTAAGCTCGGAACGCATCCGCTTCAAGGCACCATAACTCTCACGTCATGCGAGAGCCCACACCTACATCAAATACAATAGGGGTGGTCTTTGGTACCTATATCCTTTTGGGTCCATGGAGGTTAGCACCTTTCCTAAACAAAATTAGTTGCTAAATTTACATTATGTATCTTATCATAGCAAAACTTAGCAAGGTGGTCCTTACATCCACAATGTGTACAAGTGTACACATGAGCATACGTCTGTTATGGGTGTGTTCGTGAGGAGCATGTGTATGCTGTGGTTTGTGCGCATGCATAGATGGAACTTATTTCTTTCGAAACATAGATTCCAAGCGTGTATGGTTCATGGCACATTGGCTCAAAGTGGAGCCCAAACAATCCACACTCTTCTTTAACAAACAATATCATTTACAATCATGGAAGAAGAGGTGCATGCAATAGGTAAGTGATTGGTCACTAATGTTGCATATTTAATATCATATTTTCATACCTATTTTAGAATAAAACTTTGCATTGTCTTAATTAATTGCTTAATTTATTTGCAGGCCCATTCTTTAAGGAGATGAAGAGAAATGAGCCCAAAGCCCACCAAAATTCTGAATTAAATCAGAATTAATTCACACTCACTAAATCAGGGAAAAATCAAGAGGTTGAAAACTGGTTGAGAAGAATCCTCTCAGAATCGATCGGTTAAAGCAAAGATCAAGGGATGAGATGAAGCAAGTTTGATTCAGATTCTGACTGGATACATTTTAGTATTCGAATTATAACTTTTGCTACAGAATCTCAATTCTGATGATTCAAGATGATCCAGAAAGCAGACTGACAGAGCTATAACTCTTATGTTGATCATTATTTCTAATTCTGTCAGTTGTTAAGTGATATTCAGCAATAAACAAGCCAACAAACAGCAGATCAGAACTGAATATCCACCTCTACCCCCTCCATTTCTCCTATAAATACCTGCACTCAAAGGCAAAAGGGAGGCCAATGCAGAGATTAGGATTTAGCTTAGTTTTCATTTCTTAGTTTAGGTTTTTAGTCTTTATTTTTATGTAATTTTAGGTTTCATTTATGTAATTCAGAGGAGATCGACTTGCATCGAAGAACAAGACTGAAGCTTGAGCTGGAGTGACACCAGTGTAAGACTTATTTCTTTTCTTTGATTGTAATGGAATCGAATCGATGTTCTTTTTGTGTATGTACTTCTATTTAGTCTTCTTCTTCTTCTTTTCTATTTTACTCTTTTTTTTCGTACAATCGTCTTCCAAGTGAGTCTAGAAGCATCGAAAGAGCCTTGCCATTGCGAGTGCCATCGATAGCTCATGACGATGGAGTAGAGTCTCTCTCTGTATCATTTCATTCTTGAAGTAGTCTTGATGATGTAATGTGGATGAAGACCAACACTCAAATCTTATGGGCTATGCGCTGAATGCCTCTAATTCAAGGTAACTTCGTAGCTAAGATCTCAAGGTAAGCATTTGACGAAAAGAAGGTAAGTAACTCTTTTATTTCTTTCTTTCATTTCTGTAAAGTAAATCACAAACACCACTTCTTCCAAACCGTTTTCATTCTTTCTTCTCCACTCATTCCATTTGTACATAGTCGCTTTTAATCGTTTTCTGATTTTCCACCTTCTTCATCCTTCGCTTTCTTCTTAAACTTTAACCTTTAACTTTCTTTTTCTTTTTCTTAACTTAAAAACAGAGACGAACTCTCGTTTGGTTTTTTATAACGATTTCAATAAAGACACGTAAAGCTTCCATCGCAAACCCTCCTTGTGGATCACGACCCGCATTAGCCACTTGCTATAGCGGAAGAATTGAGCTCTTGCACAAGTTTATTATTAGATCTGAAATTTCATATTTTTTGTGCAGGTTTTTGCCTCAATCAGTAAGCTAGGTGAAGCTACACTAGCATGGCAAACATGTGAATCAATATCAATTTTCAAATATTCATTTTTCTTCAAACAAACTTCTAAATCCTTTGAAATTGAAGCAATTTTTATTTTCAAAGAATCATTCTCTTTTACTACAAAATCAACTTTTGAAGATAAATTTTCATTTTTCTTCAAAATTATTTCACAATCATTTTTATTTTTCAAAAATTCATTTTCTTTTAGGGCAAGATTAGTTTAGACTTCAATGAATCCCTCTCATTAGAAATCTCCACTTTCTCTTGTAAAATAATCTCAATTCTAGAAGACAACTTTTTATTTTCTTCTTTTAAAACAAGACTATCCTTTTTCAAAAGTTTGTATTTAGAAATCAAATTTCATAATTTTTAGCAAGTTCATCATTCATGGTTTGTGCCTCTAAACACTCATTGCAATATGAACTAGAATTAGCATCTAGTTGAGATTCTGATTATACCTCAAGGAAGTCATTCCCTTAGACTATGAAGCAATGTTCGTCGGACTTGTCTCTTCTAGATCTCCTCATCTTATCGAGAATCTTTGGTAGCTCGGGAGAAGTTAAAATGCTCCATACTGCAAAAGCGGACTCACAGTAAGAAAACACATGTAGATATTCTTTATGAAGAGATGCTCTAAGTGCTTTTAGGGCTATAGCATTGCCCTTTATATGCTTGCTATCACTAAGGTAGGATTCCTTGGTAATGGCAAGGTGAACCTTATATCCTAGGGCTTTCAAATCACAACTCATCATAACCTTCCAAATATCAAGTCTAGAGATATCAAACATGGGAGGGCTATCCATGAGAGCAAACTATATGTGTGCAAGTACAAATGCAAATGTAGATTAGTAAAACCAAGATCACACTCCTAGGTGGTTAAACCTAATATCAGGAGTGTAGGCTCTGATACTGATCAACATGATTTTATACCATTTTTATACTCCTAATTATCTATTATTTGTATATAAATAATGCTACTCGGGTATATTTGATTATATTTTGCAGGGAATAGGTAAAGAAAAAAAAAGAAGAATCCGGGTACTTTCAGCAATTAAATGCCGCAATTTGTAAAAGATTGGAGGATGCTTTTTGAGCATGCTGCGATATTTTGATCATAACTTTGGCTACAGGATCTCAAAAACAGCCATCCAGGTGTCTACAGAAAGAAAATTTAGAAAGCTACAACTTTCCTGTTGATGACGTCTTCTAATTCAGCCATTTGTTGACTCAAAAATGACAAAGAAAATCTGCTTCTGTTTCTGGACTGGACTGAAATGCAACCTAGAAAAATCCAGGGAGCTAAAGATAATTTTTCGTGTTATTTGTACTCTCATTTTTATTTGATTATAAGTGATGAGATTTATCTCATGAGAAGAGTGCATTTGTATGATGTGAGTGAGAATATCATGTAAGCTTATAAAAGCCAACATGCCTAGGGTTTGGGGGAGTTTTTTCTTTTCTAGGTTTTTTTTAAGGTTATTTTTTTCCTCCTTGAATTTGTGCGAATATAATCAAAGCTTGGATTTTGATCAATTTTTCAAAGTTATTTTCATCTGATGGAGGTCTCTTCTAATTTCAATCTCAGACTTTAGAGGTAAGAATTTTATTTACAGCATTTTAATTTTTAATTTTTTTTCTGAAATTTCTCACTTGGTTAGTTTTATTTGAATCCTGTAATTTAAATAAAAAATTATAAAAAAAAGGGGAAGATGTACAGAGGCGCCTGTAGGCGCCTCTGCACAACAACAAACAGAGGGCGCCCCTTGGCGCCCTCCAATTGAAAAGCAAGGGGCGCCCCTGGCGTCCCATTTTGAAGAAGCAGGGGGCGGCCCCTGCCGCCTCCTGCATGTAAATATATATATATTTTTTTAATTAATTCAATTTCATTAGTTTTATTAATTAGGGTTTCAGTTAATTATTTAATTAAAGTTAGATAATTTTAAATTGATTTAATTTGTCTAGTTTATTGTTAATCTTAACATGTGTAGCTAAATTTCCTCCAAGTATTTAGGGGAGATGAATCTAGACTAGATTATCTTGTGATCAAAATTAGATCTCCTCACTAGGGTTGTTGCACACACCAATTGACCTATAACTTTTAGGAGATTATTTCTAGAGTCACTAGCTATTTGACAAGGTATGTATCAATAGTCAATGGTCCATGCTTAGGGTTTTTACTATTTTTTTTCTGCTTTTAATTTATTTAGTCATTATCTTTTCCTTTGATGGACCATGTGATGCAGATAATACCCTGTGCTTAGAACTAGTGTTCAGACTTAGTTTGCCTATTATAAGTAGAGATTTAGGAAGTGACGAACAAACCGGTTTGGACATCGAAATTGATCACTTGATGCTAGCTTAGAGGATTCAACCCTAGGTACTTGACTTTACCTTAGATTAATACATAGTTCAGAACAAGATCCATAAATCTTTTGATCCATTCGTGTAGAAGTGTCATAACCAAAAGAACCACCTGTCCCTGTGGACCGACCCTCAAGTGCTACATTGAACGACCGTGCGCTTGCGGTAATTTTAAAACGAGGAGACAGAATCTCCCCATCAAGTTTTTGGCGCCGTTGCCGGGGACACGGTGTTCTATCTTTAGTTTTGACACCTATACCGAATTGTAAAAAATAAAAAAATCAAAAAAAAAAATAAAAAAAATCAAAAAAAACAAATTAAAAAAAATAAAAAATAAAAAATCCTTTCCCCATGGCCTATCCAAATTCATTTGGTTACGATCCATTTTATAGGCCAGACCCTCCCTTCCATCCACCAAGCTCTCTTCCAGATTTTAATGAATACATCCATCCCACGAACTACTCATTTTCTTCATATCATCCTATGAGTTGTCATCACTGTCAAGATCCAAATCATCCTTCAGAACAATGTCCTTCGGTAGGGTTTTCGCTGGGACCAGGTCAAAATCAATTCCACACATTTCAAGGACCTACGAGCGAACCTTATCCATCAAACTTCAATTCGGAGGGTTGGAATTGTCCTCAATTTTCTTGGGATCAATCATATCAAAATTCTCAATCTAATTGGTCCTACACTGAACCATCACCTCCATCTTGGGGATTTGACAATGATTATGAGAAACCGATGAGCACATTAGAGGAGAGTTTTAAAGCCATGCAACAGACTATAATAGAAACCAATCAGCAGTTAATCGAGGCATGTGCTCACATGGATAAGATAATGACTCATCTCAATCAATCTGTTTCAACCACAAGTCCAGATCAAGTTCAGGAGTTCCATCAACTTTCGCAAAGTGAGTTAAATGGCAATCAGGTGGACAAGGAACATACACTAGAGGAAACTTTTGAAACTTTCAGGCAAACTTCAAAGCAAGTGCTCTATGACACTAGAGACTGCTTAAACAGGCCAGTAAATGAGTTGGTTAGTGAGCAAGACAATGATCCCCTTTCTAATCAACTAGTTCATGAGCCAACGCCGACTCGACCCATGTCCATTCAAGAGCACATCAACTTTCATAAGATGAACAAAGGCCAAACTGTTAGACCCGAAGAGCAAATCGATGGCTATAGTGACATGTCTAATCATTCCATTGAGATGCCCTTCGAGTCCCAATTATTTCATCTTAATCAATTTGAAGAGCTTGAACATGAGAAGCCTGTTGAGGAAGTTGTGAAGGTCTATGAGATGTACAAATGTGATAATGATCCTCAGTGTCTGGATGAAGTGATTAGAAATTATTTGGCTACACGTACACCTCATGTGGAGTCAGTTGAATCTTGCTGTGAAGATGAATGTGACAATGATGAATTTTTGTTTCAAGAGAAATTTGAGGATGGATTTTCTAAGTTCTGTGAAAAGACAAATGTTGAGGAGAAGAAAATTGCATCCACTCATATGGAGAAAATGGAGCACACTGATCAAAATTGTGAGGATGCCTACATGCATAATGAGCCTCTGTTTCTTGATGAGCTTTTTACTGAAGAGTGTGATCACAATGAGGAGAAAACATGTGTTGATGATCTTGAGTTTAGAGTTCCCTTTGAGAAAACAAAACTCGATTTGAGTATCTTCACTTTCGATGAGCCAACTAATGATCATACTTTTCAAAACATGATTCAAGAATCTCTAATTAATCAAAGCTTTGAAACCCTATTTGAAGACGAACTCATATATCTGAATGAATCGGTTAGGGATACTTTGGTTAATTACACACCTCCAAAGAAAATTGTTGATTTAAGTTTTGAGGTGATGTTTGAGGATGGGCTTAAATTCATAGGCAATCATATTGTGGACACTCCAATTATATCGTGTAAAAATGATGAATTTGTGAGGAGGTATGGAAAGAAGAGAAGGAAGAGATGGAGGAAAGTGATGAACAAGATGGAGAGGATGAAATTAAAAATAACAAAAAGATTAACCTCTCCACTTTGTCCATTAAAGAGAACCCATTGGAATGATGGGAAGCGAGCTCGAGGGAATAGACCTAGAAAGATCTAGGTATGGGGGAGGTGTGAAATTGTACGTATGTAAATATTTGTTTATGTTTATTTTATTTATTTTTTTCTTTTTGTTGTTGAGTCTTTTTATTTATCTTTTAGTTAGTTGAGTCAGTTTTAGTGAGTCTTTTATTTCTCTTTCTCTAACCTATCTGCCGAGTTTTTTTACAAGTGATACAGGATAGGCAAGGAGGCATCCACCACATACAAGGAGTATTTTTGTTATTTCGGCAGCTGGATTTCCTAGTGCACTGTGAGTATTTCTAAATCTAGCATACTATTTACATTTCTGTATCTTTTGTATGCTTGGAATGTATGGTCATCATGATTGTGTGCACGTTTTGGATGTGTAAATTACATGCCATATTCATTCTATCTCTGTATTCAAGTATGCATGAGGACATGGCACAGTTTAGGTGTGGGGGGAGATTCATATTTCTTTTGTTTTAGGAGTCTTTTTGGTTTTGTTTTAGTTTTAGGGTTTTCACTTTATTTCTCTTTTCTTTCTTTATTGAGAGTCTTTCAAAAAAAAAAAAAAATTTGTGCAAAATTTGAAAAATTTCTACAAATGAGTAGCTAGTATGTAAGTGATTTAGTATCCATGAGTGGATTTTAAGGGTAAGATCAAGATGAAAGAATTATAAAATCTTAAAATAAAGATTATAATCTAAAACAGACATACCATCTAAACTTAGTCTAAGTGATTATGTACCCAATAGCACTTACACTATTAGTTCATAGGCTTGGGATATTGATTGCAACTAAAAAAGAAAAAAAAAAAAGAAGAAATTTTTTTTATATAATAAAATAAAGATTAATAAGTCTTATTTTATGGCCTCAGTTGCTTGAGTAATTAAGTCCGTAGGAGTGTCTCTACACTTATTGCCCTAAGACCATCTGGTTTGGGAGCATTGACCTAAAGCTAGCTATATGGGTAGCTGAGAAAGCCTAAGAGGACAAGACACTATAAAAATATAATAATTTTGATTATCAATTAGCTAGGTATCTTGGCCTCAGGAAGCCTCGATATTTACGCGAAAGATAGTTAAAAAAAAGAGTATAAAGAAAAAAAAAAGAGAGAAACAAAAAGAAGAAAAAGTATGAAAGTTGCAATTAAATATTCCCAAGCTTAAGAACTACATCACGATCACGGGGTACATAGGATCTGAAACTTAGGACAGGTGGTGTAAAGTTTTGGATTTGAGACTTTATTTTATAGCCTATATGATTTCTTGAATTGAGGTTTTACTTGAAAATGAAACTCATGAAAATTGATGATCTTGCTAACTAGTTAACCAAAAAAAAAAAACTTTTTTTTTGATTTGTTTTTCTTTTCTTGATTTTCGGTTATCCTTATTTTACTTTTATTTATTTCTTAATCTCTAACTTTCTTGGATTTTGTGGGTGTAATCCACTGAAAACCCTCACGAGACAAAACTCGTCCTCTAGAGGTAACCTAGGGGTTTAACGGCTTGTTGCACATGCTAAGTGCAACCGTGATTCCTACGAAAGTGAGTTAGGATAGTTTAGTTTTTCTTTTTCTTTTTATTAATTTTGCTCGAGGACTAGCAAAAGATAGGTGTGGGGGTATTTGATCAGCATGATTTTATACCATTTTTATACTCCTAGTTATCTATTATTTGTATATAAATAATGCTACTCAGGTATATTTGATTATATTTTGCAGGGAATAGGTAAAAGGAAAAAAAGAAGAATCCGGGTACTTTCAGCAATTAAATGCCGCAATTTGTAAAAGATTGGAGGATGCTTTTTGAGCATGCTGCGGTATTTTGATCATAACTTTGGTTACAGGATCTCAAAAACAGCCATCCAGGTGTCTACAGAAAGAAAATTTAGAGAGCTACAACTTTCCTGTTGATGACGTCTTCTAATTCAGCCATTTGTTGACTCAAAAATGATAAAGAAAATCTGCTTCTGTTTCTGGACTGGACTGAAATGCAACCTAGAAAAATCCAGGGAGCTAAAGATAATTTTTCGTGTTATTTGTACTCTCATTTTTATTTGATTATAAGTGATGAGATTTATCTCATGAGAAGAGTGCATTTGTATGATGTGAGTGAGAATATCATGCAAGCTTATAAAAGCCAACATGCCTAGGGTTTGGGGGAGTTTTTTCTTTTCTAGGTTTTTTTTAAGGTTATTTTTTTCCTCCTTGAATTTGTGCGAATATAATCAAAGCTTGGATTTTGATCAATTTTTCAAAGTTATTTTCATCTGATGGAGGTCTCTTCTAATTTCAATCTCAGACTTTAGAGGTAAGAATTTTATTTACAGCATTTTATTTTTTTATTTTTATTTTTTCTAAAATTTCTCACTTGGTTAGTTTTATTTGAATCCTGTAATTTAAATAAAAAAAATATAAAAAAAAAAGGGGGAAGATGTACAGAGGCGCCTGTAGGCGCCTCTGCACAACAACAAACAGAGGGCGTCCTTGGCGCCCTCCAATTGAAAAGCAAGGGGCGCCCCTGGCGCCCCATTTTGAAGAAGCAGGGGGCGGCCCCTGCCGCCCCCTGCATGTAAATATTTTTTTTTTAAATTAATTCAATTTCATTAGTTTTATTAATTAGGGTTTCAGTTAATTATTTAATTAAAGTTAGATAATTTTAAATTGATTTAATTTGTCTAGTTTATTGTTAATCTTAACATGTGTAGCTAAATTTCCTCCAAGTATTTAGGGGAGATGAACCTAGACTAGATTATCTTGTGATCAAAATTAGATCTCCTCACTAGGGTTGTTGCACACACCAATTGACCTATAACTTTTAGGAGATTATTTTTAGAGTCACTAGCTATTTGACAAGGTATGTATCAATAGTCAATGGTCCATGCTTAGGGTTTTTACTGTTTTTTTCTGCTTTTAATTTATTTAGTCATTATCTTTTCCTTTGATGGACCATGTGATGCAGATAATACCCTGTGCTTAGAACTAGTGTTCAGACTTAGTTTGCCTATTAGAAGTAGAGATTTAGGAAGTGACGAACAAACCGGTTTGGACATCGAAATTGATCACTTGATGCTAGCTTAGAGGATTCAACCCTAGGTACTTGACTTTACCTTAGATTAATACATAGTTCAGAACAAGATCCATAAATCTTTTGATCCATTCGTGTAGAAGTGTCATAACCAAAAGAACCACCTGTCCCTGTGGACCGACCCTCAAGTGCTACATTAAACGACCGTGCGCTTGCGGTAATTTTAAAACGAGGAGACAAAATCTCCCCATCAGATACCAATTGAAATCACCTAGAGGGGGGGTGAATAGGTGATAAGGCTAATCTAATGAACTAAATGCGGAAATTAAAACTTAATTGCTATAACACTTAATGCAACCAACGAGTGTAGCCGAATTCCCGGTGAAGGGCTCTGGACTAACTCCTCTTGATTCCTCTGAATAAGAGTTGAGGCGCTATATGAAGCTCTCGTGGTTAAGCACAAGTGAGGCACACACAAACAAGCCAAGCATATAATTATGATATGACAATATGAATGATGCAAGGCACAAAGTAAAGAGAGAGAGAGAGAGAGTAAGAGTCAATGAATCAAACACAAACAACATGATTTGTTTCGAGGTTCGAGCACCCAGCTCTACGTTCCCGCCTTCACCGAGAAGGATTTCCAATCCACTAACTTGTCCACCTAGGACTCCCACACAGGGAACCTCCACTGAGGATTTTGGGGCAATACAATAACCAGGAGTACCTAACTCCTCTCTCAACCAATATAACCTCTCACTAGAGGCAACACAAATACCACCTCACACAAGAGGGGTAGGCCTGTTTTCCATTGATTTTGCAAAAGGGAAAACTTACAAAAAAGGGTCGAGGAGCTAAATTACAAGTATTCTAAAAAGATTACAAGTAGATCTCCTCTGAGATTCTAGAGAAGTGTGCCGGTAGGAGTCTGGTCGACACGCGACCACTTTGTCCCTTTGACGATGCGAGCGATGAGATTCCCTTCTCGCCTGGTTCGGAGAATCGGAGAACAGAAGGTTAGTAGAACCCTCTTGTTACTTCTCAAAACCGCCTTCACTTAGGAATTCCTTCTCGCCTGGTTCCGGAGATTCCTTGAGAAGAAGGTATTAGGGTATCAGCACCCTGATTAGAGAAGCAGTTCTCTAAAGTCTATGAATTCTTGAAAGCAAGAGAATAGATCTCTGTGTGCGTCCTTTCACGTGTGGAGGTCGTCTCTCTCTCTGTCCAGTCCTCTGGAGGTCTCTCTCCTTATGCCCCTGGTAGGCTATTTATAGGGAGAGCAGGGGTATAATTGTCCCTTGAAAATATAGAAACTGATTGAATCAAATCTGTTCAAATCTGGAAAGTAGCCTTGCTGCGAGGCTAGAATCAGCTTCTGTGAAGCTAGAAATAGCAGGTCGGTTGATCCTCCTGATCTGTTTTGATCCTTTCCGTATAATTGGAAGATCTCCCCTGATCCTCTTACTCGTTTTAGGAGAGTCAAGAGATTGTGGCAAGCAACTGCCAAATTTGATCTCAGATTTGATCTTGATTAGATTTGATCTTGATCCTGAATTGATTTAATCTCATCTGGAGATTTAATTGGTCAAAGGTTGACCATGACGGACCCGTAGCGGAGCTGCCCGCGTCGAGCTCGCAACGGAGCTGGAAGGCGCATGTGGCGAAGTCAGAAGAAAGCTCTTCAGTGGAGCTGGATAATATCTGTGGAGAAGTTACCAAACATCTTTCTGCGCAGTTGCGTGTGGCTTCAAGCGAAGTTGGATGATCTTAGCCTCTCAGGCGAGGCTATCCCCTTGGGCTCATGTGATGCTAAATGCTAGCATCTTAGACCTGTTGAGGTCTGTTTAGAGACAATCCGGGCTTACTGTCTACTTCACTGAATCAGTAGAGTCCAAGTTGCTTCTTTGTCCCTCAGAGATGGGTGAAAACTGATCGTCAGCTTATCTGTCACTTGTCTTTTGTAAATATCAACAAGTACATAACTAGTCGTCAGCTTGTCTATCTCTTGTCTTTTGTAAATGTCGACAAGTTTAGACATTGTTCCGGCCAGTCAGAATGTTGTCTTTTCTTAAAGTGTCAACAAGACCCCCTTCAAAGTTTTCGAAAGTCTGCAATGGCTCAGACTTTGAAATACTTTGAATTGCTTTGATTGGTGGTTTGTGAAGTACGAACGTCGTCATGATGGTTGAGTTCAGCTTCGCTTTTAATCCTGCTTTGGGATAGATTCGCCGAAGAATCGTGTAGATTCGCGATTCTGGTAGCTTCGCGTCCGAGCCTTTCGGAATAGGTTCGCTTTGGAACGTCATTCCTTTCCCGAGGCCAACTGCTTTTGGCCAGTTACGAGAAGGATTATTTCCTTTTCCGAAGTTGAAATAACTTCTTTTGTATTAACAAGGGAGATCATTCCCCTACGCGCATTTCCGAGGAAGAATATTCCCTTTCTTAAGGCTTAATAAATGCCTTAATGAGGGAGATCATTTCTTCCTTGCATGGTTTCGAGGGAAACCGTTCCTTTTTTCAAGGCTCAATAAATGTCTTAAATCTACTCGCGCTTCTATGCTTGACGCGGCAGCGCTCAGGCCATGAGGCCTATAAATAGGACACCTGAGGTCCTCTGTAGAGAAGTGGTCTGCTCTTCTCTTCTCTTGGTTATTAGAGAGAGATACTCAGATCTCTGAACTAGTGGGGATGCCCACTCTGGTCATTACCCAGCCAAGGACCGGTGAGTCTCGGTCATCCAGAGACTTTACCAATGAACTGATAACTTTTAGGGAATTTATCTCCCTTGATTTAGCTTTAACAGCTGCCTTAGGGATTAATTTCCCTTGTTCTTTATATCTGACTGATCTGCAGAGAAGGGTTTCAGCCCAGCTTCCAAGCAAAGCTATCATTTTGACTTGATCAAAGGAAGATCATTGCATGCTTGCCTGCTAAGTTCGCCGCATAGGCAAGGATTGGGACTTAGTTTCTTCAAGGTTGAGCCAGTTTTGCCATATAGGTGGGGCTAAGACTGCGTCCTGTTAGCCCAAAGGCCTTACACTCTAGTCTTGATGATGATTAACTCATGTAGTTATGTGTACTAATAATCTTGCAATGTTTAAGTTTCAGATATTTAACAAGATATTAGTTGGTGAAAGCTTCCACACATCTTTCACAAGGTGATTCAAGAGCCTAAGCATCAAAGATGACATCTAGCACTCATTGGAGTCAAGCTTAGTAAATCACGGTTTGGACCGAGTCAACTTGGAGACGGCGCTCTACAAGAAGACTTAGGTATCCCTAGTTTAGTTTGTGTTTAGAGCCTAATTGTAAAGATTAGATTAGTATGATAATGCTCAAGTTCACAACACACACGTTCATGTTTTGAATATTGGTTTTCAGTTTTTCGGTTTTAGGTTTAACCGATCTTGGTTTTCATGAATAGATAGATCAAAATAAGTTTACATGATTTAATGTATATATGATTTGTTCTATATACATGCATGCTTTAATTTCCTAGACAAACTTAGTTTTGACTCCTTTATTCATGTGTTATATGTTTTGGTATTTTTGACAAAACATATTTTGGAATTAATGACAAAAACTATGATATATATTTGTTTCATGTATATTGGATTTTTATCCATATGCATCATGCATAAATGTTGTTTAATATCATGTTTTTGTACTTGGAAGAGTTTTGGACAAAACGTATTTTCTATTCAAAATCCAAGTTTTAGAAAATACAGTTTTTAGTTTTTGGTAAAAATGAAAAGACACAAAAAATAGTTCATATTGATTGATATTTGAGCTAAACTTTTTACCACATGTTTATATATCAATGCAAAATGTTAAAACTATTTTTGGTGATTTTTAGAAAAGATAAAAGAATTTTTAAACATATTTCTAATTGAATTTTCTGTTCCAGGCTTCAACCAAGTCGACTAGTAACTGACTAGTCGACTAGGGCTGACCGGGCCGGTCGACCGACGTGCACAGATCTGTGCACGTTTGGAGACACTGGGACGGTCAACCGTACCGGTCGACCGGACTGAGAGCAGTCTGCTCTCTGTTTGTTTCGGTTGACCGGGCGGTCGACCGGTAGCTGACAACGGTCAATAATTGACCGTTGGGCGGTCGACCGGGCGGTCGACCGGCAGGGTATTTCTGGCAGTTCTGCTGCCAACGGCTATTTTCTGGATTAGCCTATAAATACCCCATTTGAGAGAGTTTTTTTCTAAGAATTTTTGGGCTAAAATTTTCATTCTCTCAGGTGTTTTTGCTGTAATCAAAATAGGTTTTGGATTCAAATCGAACAATCTTTTGGTGTTTTCTTTAGGGTTTGAAAAATCAAAGAAAAGGGTTTTGGGAAAAGCTTTTGAATTGAACTTCTCTATCTTGGTTTCATTTATTTCCCAAAGATTTTCTTTGAGTTGCTGGTTTCAAATCCCTTGATTTTCTCCACACTTGAGCTAAAATCTACTATCTTCTCTATAGGATTTTGTGTGGGAAAAAGAGATTGTTTTGTGGTTGTTGTTTGAAACCACTAAGTTGTAAACCCTATCTTTAGCTTGGCTTTGTGCCTTTCCCTCATTGTGTTGAGGAAGTTTGGCTATTGGGTTGTATCCCTCAAGGTTGTGAGGTGATCCTTGTATTAGTTTTGAGTTTGGAAATCCCTCAAGTTGTGAGGAGATTGTTGGCTTGGAGTTGTGCCTCAAGGAGGAGGTTGTGATTGTAAAGAGAGGAGTTGGGTACTCCTTGTGAGAGTTCTTTGTGAACTAGCTAGTAGATTAGAAATCCTTCGTGTGTCGAAGGCGGGGATATAGAGCTGGGTGCTCGAACCTCGACAACATATCTCTGTGTTTGCGTTTGATCCATTGACTCTCTCTCTATCTCTCTCTTTACTTTGTGTATTGTGCAAATTGCTATATCTTATACTTGCTTATGTGTGCATCATTGTTGTAATTGCAATTAGTTTTTAAATTCCGCATTAAGTTCACTAGATTAGCATCGTCACCTATTCACCCCCCCCTCTAGGTGACTTTTCAATTGGTATCAGAGCTAGCGCTCCTGATATTTAGGTTTAACTACCTAGGAGTGAGATCTTGGTTTGCTAATCTTCATTTGCATTTTCATTTGTACACATTTAGTTTGCACTTATGGCTAGCCCTCCTATGTTTGATCATTTTAGACTTGATGCTTGGAAGGCTAATATGACTAAACATTTAAAAGACCTAGGACATCTAGTTTATCAAGCCATTACCATAGAATCCCTCCCAAATAGTAGCAAGCATAAGAAGGCCAATGCATTAGCACTTAGGGCACTTAGAGCATCTCTAAATGAACATTTATTACATATTTTTGATCGTTATGATTCGGCTTTTGAAGTTTGGAGCATCTTGACTTCTCCCGAGCTTCCAAGGATTATCAACAAGATGAGGAGATCTAAGAGAGAAAAGTCCGAAGAGCAATGCCTCATGGTCCAAGGGAAGAACTCCCTTGAGGTACAATCGGATTCTCAAATAGATGATAGCTCTAGTTCCTATTGTCATGGATGTTTTGAAGTTCAAACTTTAAATATGGAACTTGTTCAAAAGCTTGAGAGTTTGTTAGAAAAACATGATTTGTTGAAAGATGATAATCTTATTTTGAAAAATGAATTAAAGGATTTATGCTCTAATTTTGAATTGATGTTGCAAGAGAAGGAAGAGATTGCAAGTGAATGTGACTCACTTAAATCTCTACTCGAACTTGTTTTAAAGGAAAATGAATTTTTGAAAAACAAAAATGATTGTGATGATGTTGTAAAGCACAATGAGATCT
Source organism: Agave tequilana (assembly GCA_038442645.1). Classification (NCBI taxonomy): domain Eukaryota; kingdom Viridiplantae; phylum Streptophyta; class Magnoliopsida; order Asparagales; family Asparagaceae; genus Agave; species Agave tequilana. The sequence goes on along the minus strand of JAVJIF010034045.1, from coordinate 40,484 downwards.
TATCTTCAAAATTAGATCTTGTTTTCAAAGAAAATATTACTTTGAAAAATGAAATTGATTTCATAACAAAAGAATTGGATTTGGTTTTGAATAAAAATAAATCTTTGCAAAATGATATTGATATTCATGTTTGCCATGCTAGTGTAGCTTCTACTTCTTGCACACCTATAGCATGCTCCACTTTATCTTCTAGCATTGAAAATGATATAAATAATTTGAAGATTAGTGTTGATTGTTTGGGCTCCACTTTGAGCCAATGTGCTTTAAATCACACTCGTTTGGAATCCTTGGTTCGCAAGAAACAAGCTCCAACTATGCATGCACACCCATCATGGCATACACATGCTCATCACGGACACAATCATAACATGTATGCTCATGTGTACACTTGTACACATTGTGGTCGAAAAGGCCACCTTGCTAGATTTTGCTATGATAGATTACATATTGAAAATTTAGCAACTAATCTTGTTTGGGTTAGGAGAGATACTAACCCCCGTGGACTCACAAGAAAATGGGTACCAAGATCCACCTCTTTGATGTTTGATATAGGTGGAGGCTCTCGCATAACGTGAGAGTGTTGGTGCCTTGAGGTGGATGCATTCTAAGCTAAAAGGAGAACCATTTGGATGCTTTACTCTCAAGGAGATTTGGTGGGAGGACCACCGTGGTTTGGAGAATTAGAGATGCACTTTCATCGGTTTTGGTATCATTCTCTAACTCCCATTTTTAATTGCATGCTTTTCATGTTCATCTATTTATAGCATGCCATGGTTTATTGTTCATTATGCTTATGCCATGCTCTTTAGAATAGTGTTATACATGTTTAGTTACTTGAGCACCCATGCTTCATATGGATCTATATTTAGTGTCTCACCTTGTTTAAACTAACATGTATGCTCTAGATCTAGTGCACATGCATATGCATAATGATCATTTGATTGTATGACTTTCATTTTAATGATTCATGTTTTGAATAGTGTGTTTATTACTATGCATGTATTGCAATTTGATATCTCCATTGTTTAGATGAATCCATAATTTGTGTTTTCACAATTGTTTTGATATTATGATTCTTATAGCATGTGGATTTACATAATGATCATTTTTAGAATATTGTTGATTTATGACTCGTTTTATGCTTAATGATTTGGATATATGCTTAGATGTTAGTTTTCATTAAAACTAGGATTTATACTTGTACATAGAATGGGCCACAAATAAACTTTTATATATGTTTGTGCTTGGATGCCTATTTGTACCCATTAGATGTTCTAGTATAGTCTAGTTTTGATGATTCATGCATTCAAACATGTATTCCTATTTTTGATGTGTTTTCCTATGATTAAGTGTTTTCACTTCATGTATATGTCTATTTTGTCAAATCTTAAGATATACATGTATGCCCCTTGAGTCATTTGCTTTTCATGCAAATCTATATTTTGGACTCAATTGTGTTTAGGGATATGTATGTATACTTATTATGTTGACAATTCATACATATACCTTGAAATGAAATTCGTTTTGGTGAAGATTTAGTTTTTCTTGATTTTGTGTTTAATTGTTTAACTTCATGTATATGTCTATCTTGTCCAAACTATTAGATATACATGTTTATCCTTTTTGAGCCACGTGCCTTAATGCATATATTTTGTGGACTCGTTGTGTTTTGGATATGTATGTATACTTTAGTTTGTATTGGACATACATATGCCATGAAGATTAAATGAGTTTTGATGATTTTCGTGTTTTCATGTTTAAGAATGATTGAGCTTAATGAAAAATTTTCATGATTATGATATTCGCACTTTATATGTACACTCACTTTTATTGCTTGCTCATGTTTTGTTTTCATGAGTCAAAATTGTGCTCAATTAGATTAGAGTGTTGATTTTCATGTGGATTTCTTATTTCATGAAAAACTATTTTGTTGTATTCCTTGCTTGAAGGATTTCGTACTAGTTTAAAAGTTTTTCCATTTGACTAGTTCGTATTCTTCAATTTGGTAGTGATTTTCAAACAAAACTACATTTTCAAATCTATTTTTTTGAAAACCCCTACCATCTATGGGCGGTTGGATGGGAGACCATGTTCAAGTATGTTTTATCTTGAAAAATCATCTAAAACTTAAACATGAATGGGTGGTAGTTGATATGAGTCATACACTTGATCTTATTGTTGTTTCAATTGGTATCATTGAATTCTTTCAATTGGTATCAATCTTGACATCCTTTTGTATACTCATATATGTTTTGTTTTATATATGTATGCTTACACTTCATATAGTATCAATTTCAATTGGTATCTATTTCTTACATACATATATAGATGATTTATTTGTGCTTATTATATCCCTATATCTTGAAGCACAAATTTTGGTTATGTTAAGCTTGAGTTTTTCAATTGGTATCCATATACAAGCTTTATCATAATTTTAAGATTGCTAAGCTTGAATTTTTAATGAATATCATATTTCAATTAATTTAATTTTCAATTGGTATCTTATTTCAAGCCTATGCATATTTCTTTTAGTATTTCATAAAGGGGGAGAAAACTCGTATTTTATATTTCAATTGGTATTTGGTTTACCATTGTTTTTGTTTCCCACTCCCTAACTTTATGATATTAAAGTAATTGGTATCATATGCTTATAATGAAAAATATCTATTGGTATCAAGTTTACATTACATGTTTTCATTTTGATATAAAATGTTATTTTGTTTCAATGCCTTGTTTTATTTCAAATAGGATTTGGCATTTCTCAAAGTTTGTTATTTTCAATTGATATCATATTGACTTTGGTTTTACCCCTTAGAATAATTTATTGCTTCTTTGTTTTGAAGATTTAGGGGGAGAAGTATTTGTTTTCATTATGTTTGTTTTTACCTCTTTGTTGATGATTGACAAAAAGGGGGAGAAGAATTTGTAGTTTATATGCATGGTTGATTTATGCATATGTTTTAATTGGTTTTCATTAGTAATAATATGTTGGTTTCAATATTATTGTTTTATTGGTATCAAGAGCATGTTTCATTGTTTATGTTTTATTTTAATTGGTATCCAGAACATGTTTATATGTGTTTAAGAACATTCATTGCATATCTTATATGTTTTATTGTTATGCATGAGTTAAGGGGGAGCTTCTTTGAAGCTTTACTTTAATCCATGCATATATAACTCCATGAGTTTTGTCATCATCAAAAAGGGGGAGATTGTTGGCCCAAAGGCCTTCCACTCTAGTTTTGATGATGATTAACTCATGTAGTTATGTGTACTAATAATCTTGCAATGTTTAAGTTTCAGATATTTAACAAGATATTAGTTGGTGAAAGCTTCCACACATCTTTAACAAGGTGATTCAAGAGCCTAAGCATCAAAGATGACATCTAGCACTCATTGGAGTCAAGCTTGGTGAATCACGGTTTGGACCGAGTCAATTTGGAGACGGCGCTCTACAAGAAGACTTAGGTATCCCTAGTTTAGTTTGTGTTTAGAGCCTAATTGTAAAGATTAGATTAGTATGATAATGCTCAAGTTCACAACACACACGTTTCATGTTTTGAATATTGGTTTTCGGTTTTTCGATTTTAGGTTTAACCGATCTTGGTTTTCATGAATAGATAGATCAAAATAAGTTTACATGGTTTAATGTATATATGATTTGTTCTATATACATGCATGCTTTAATTTCCTAGACAAACTTAGTTTTGACTCCTTTATTCATGTGTTATATGTTTTGGTATTTTTGACAAAACATATTTTGGAATTAATGACAAAAACTATAATATATATTTGTTTCATGTATATTGGATTTCTATCCATATGCATCATGCATAAATGTTGTTTAATATTATGTTTTTGTACTTGGAAGAGTTTTGGACAAAACGTATTTTCTATTCAAAATTCAAGTTTTAGAAAATACAGTTTTTGGTTTTTGGTAAAAATGAAAAGACACAAAAAATAGTTCATATTGATTGATATTTGAGCTAAACTTTTTACCACATGTTTATATATCAATGCAAAATGATAAAACTATTTTTGGTGATTTTTAGAAAAGATAAAAGAATTTTTAAACATATTTCTAATTGAATTTTCTGTTTCAGGCTTCAACCAAGTCGACTAGTAACCTGACTAGTCGACTAGGGCTGAGGTCGGTCGACCGGGCCGGTCGACCGACGTGCACAGATCTGTGCACGTTTGGAGACACTGGGACGGTCGACCGTACCGGTCGACCGGACTGAGAGCAGTCTGCTCTCTGTTTGTTTCGGTCGACCAGGCGGTCGACCGGTAGCTGACAACGGTCAATAATTGACCGTTGGGCGGTCGACCGGGCGGTCGACCGGCAGGGTATTTCTGGCAGTTCTGCTGCCAACGGCTATTTTCTGGATTAGCCTATAAATACCCCATTTGAGAGAGTTTTTCTCTAAGAATTTTTGGGCTAAAATTTTCATTCTCTCAGGTGTTTTTGCTGCAATCAAAATAGGTTTTTGGATTCAAATCGAACAATCTTTTTGGTGTTTTCTTTAGGGTTTGAAAAATCAAAGAAAAGAGTTTTGGGAAAAGCTTTTGAATTGAACTTCTCTATCTTGGTTTCATTTATTTCTCAAAGATTTTCTTTGAGTTGCTGATTTCAAATCCCTTGGTTTTCTCCACACTTGAGCTAAAATCTACTATCTTCTCTATAGGATTTTGTGTGGGAAAAAGAGATTGTTTTGTGGTTGTTGTTTGAAACCACTAAGTTGTAAACCCTATCTTTATCTTGGCTTTGTGCCTTTCGCTCATTGTGTTGAGGAAGTTTGGCTATTGGGTTGTATCCCTCAAGGTTGTGAGGTGATCCTTGTATTGGTTTTGAGTTTGGAAATCCCTCAAGTTGTGAGGAGATTGTTGGCTTGGAGTTGTGCCTCAAGGAGGAGGTTGTGATTGTAAAGAGAGGAGTTGGGTACTCCTTGTGAGAGTTTTTTGTGAACTAGCTAGTGGATTAGAAATCCTTCGTGTGTCGAAGGCGGGGATGTAGAGCTGGGTGCTCGAACCTCGATAACATATCTCTGTGTTTGCGTTTGATCCATTAACTCTCTCTCTATCTCTCTCTTTACTTTGTGTATTGTGCAATTTGCTATATCTTATACTTGCTTGTGTGTGCATCATTGTTGTAATTGCAATTAGTTTTTAAATTCCGCATTAAGTTCACTAGATTAGCATCGTCACCTATTCACCCCCCCTCTAGGTGACTTTTCACGTCCCTCAGGATCAGTCTGGCTTAGCCATATAGGCGAGGCTAGGGCTTGGCTTATGCTGAGCTAGCCCATCATCACTGTACAAGCGAGGCTATCCTCTGCTTTAACTGAAATCAATCTTTAAAGCACAACTGAATCGGATATAAATTGCTTCGCCCCAAGAATTTGACTTAGCATTTCACTTTTGCAGCTTTTCCTTTGACTTACTGCTAACTTGTTTCAGTTTGCATTGCAGTGAGCTATATTCGCCATTCCTTTGTCTTGATGAAGGAGACCGAAAAGTTGCCTCTTGCTTTTCCATTTGAAACTTTAATCCTAAGCAGGAGGAACAAATTGGGGCAACCGATGTGTGTTCCCAGAAGAGGTTGGCAGTCGCTTATCCGAGATGATCCACTTCGAGGCGAGGCTGGTAGTCGCTTATCCGAGATGATCCACTTCGGGAAAGCGAATATCACCTGTAAGGTCTCGGATCCTCCATTGCCAATTTTCATCAAAGAAGATCCAGCCTTCTGGTGGCAATCGGTCCTTCGCCAATTTTGATTACGGAAGGTTCAACTTCCTGGTGGCACCATCTGCCATTATGTGAAGGATTACGACCTTGTGCAGGAAGAAGGCCTTTCGTGTCCAGTTGGTTTGGCTTGGAAGTAGATAGGACCACTTGTATGCCTTTTGAGCAAATGACTCTGTTGTATGAAACACAACCTTGATGTAGTAGTATCGATGTACCTTCCCTTTTAAATCAATAAAAGTTTAGTTTCTGCTTATCTGATTTGCTTCTCCTTCACTTGAATTGATCCGGGGGAGCTAAACTTCGTGCGAAGTTAACGACAGAATCCTCAGCGAAACTAACATGAATTATCTGCAAAGCTTGGACTGTGCTTTTAGCGGAGCTAAGGCAAATTTTTCGGCGAAGTTATCGATACATCGCGCTAAGTCAGCACTTGACTTGTGGTGGAGTTAGCCCTTAGTGGGGCTGAATCAGCGTTTCTCGGGAAGGCGCTTTAGGCGCCGTTTCAAATTAATTTGAAACGACAGCCTATGCTCTTATCGAGGCGTCGTTTCGAGTGATCATCAGCCTATAAAAAGCCCCATCAGGTTGAGAGAGAAGGCATTACTTCTCTTTGAATTTTCCAGAGTACTTGACTCTTCTTCTTCTTTTTTCTTCTTTACTTGAGAATCCAAGAACCTCCACTGTTCTTCAATGGCTCCCAAGAGACGAGTGGGAAAAAGGGACTATTTTGCCCTGCGACGGACCAAACCCCAGAATAGGTCTGCCATATACTTATTTGATGGCGTGGTTCGCCCTTCACTGTCCTTTCATGATCGAAGCCGGAGAGGACCCCCCAGAAGGTGTTCGAATGGCGCTTCTCCGTCGATTCGAGGGATGTTCATGGCTGAAGACTTACGTGGCTGCGGTCCGTAAGTTGCTGTGCCGCTATGACGTCTATAGCCTTTTCCGCTGCTTCCCCTATATTCGGGATGCGGGCTATGGTGATGAGTTCAAGGACGTGGGGGAAGGGCAGACGTCATTGAGCCGGAGAATTTTTGAGTGGCTGGTCAGCATTCGGCCCTCACATTTGTTATATAGAAGCGGGGACACCTGCTACTTGGAGCCCTATGTTTCAAGTCGGTTTGCCCGCCAGTTTGGGTATGACCAACTGTACGTAGGCAATCCAAACAGCAATCTGGCTTTCATGGGGAGCCTCATCGATAGAGCCCGTGCCTGGCGGTTCTTCATTGCTGGCTGTACCGAGGTGCGGCTGTGCATGCCGCTAAGAACTCCGAACCTTCTGATGACCCTGGGATTCTGCCAGTGGTATACGACCTCAAACTCCACACCCATCGGATTCTCTGTTAATTCTTTTGTTGTGAAGTTAATTTCTCAGTGGCTGAAGCGAAAGGTCTCTGAGAAAGGCGAGGATAAAAGGGTTCGCGTCCTAGGCCTCGGGGAATTCATTGCCGTTGATGACAGTGAAGCCTCGGATGAAGGAAGTCCTCGCTTCGAAGCGGAGACAGGTGCTGAGGCTCCAGCAGTTACTTCGGGCGTGGTGGGACGGCCCTCGTAGAACATGCCGATTTTGAAGAAGTAGAGGAAGAAGATCCCGACGTCCACTTCAAACGAAAGCGGGAGGGTGGATCTTGTAGGAAGCGGGTAGTGAAGAAGCCTCGTCGCTACGCTCCTACGGTTGTTGCAGAGGGCGAATTACCTGCTGTGGCTCCCCTCCTGCCCCATTAGCAACTGAATTATCGGTTCCTAAACCGACTACTGGTAAAGCCGCTACGGACCCGGGTGTTGACACTTAAAAAAAGATAGGATTCTTATTGGTTCGAATAATGTCTAAACTTGTTGACATTTACAAAAGACAAGTGATAGACGAGCTGACGACCAGTTTTCACCCATCTCCGAGGGACAGGGAAGCAACTTGGACTCCACTGAACCAGCAAGCTGACAGTGAACCCGGATTGTTTCTAAACAGACCTCAGCAGGTCTAAAGATGCTAGCGCTTAGCATCGCATGAGCCCAAAGGGATAGCCTCACTTGAGAGGCTAGGATCACCCAACTTCGCCTTGAAGCCATTCAAAGCCTCGCCAGGAAGCTAACTCATAGCTTCGCCAAAGGAAGTCAGCTCCGCCTGAAGCCACATGTAACTACACAAAAAGGGTATATGGTAGCTTCGCAACAGATGACATCTAGCTCCGCCGAAGAAGCCTTCCTCTGACTTTGCCAGACACTGCCTCCAGCTCCACTGTAAGTTCAAAGCGGGCAGCGCCACTATTGGTCTGCTACGGTCAACCTTTGACCAATCAAATCTCCAGATGAGATCAGATCTAATCAGATAAAATCCAATTAAGATCAAATCGGAGATCAAATTCGGCAGTTGATTGCCACAATCTCTTGACTCTTCTAAAAATGAGTAAGAAGATCAGGGGAAATCCTCCAACGATATGGAAAAGATCAAAACAGATCAAGAGGATCAACCGACCTGCCATTTCTAGCTTCGCAGAAGCTGATCCTAGCCTCGCAGCAAGGCTACTTTCCAGATTTAAACAGATTTGATTCAATCTGTTTCCATATTTTCAAGGGACGGTTATACACTTGCCCTTCTTATAAATAGCCCACAAGGGGCACAAGGAGGGAGGACTTCTTCGAAGAGCTTCCTCAGACGACACGCACAAGAGGACTCCACAAGCAGAGGCTTCTTCACGACGCACCGTGCACTCTTGAATTCAGAGACTTTTAGAGAATTGCTTCTCTATTCAGGGTGCTGATACCCTAAATTCTTTCTTCTCAAGGAATCTCCGGAACCAGGCGAGTAGGAATTCCTAATTGAAGGCGGTTTTTGAGAAGTAGCAAGAGGGTTCTACCAACCTTCTGTTTTCTGATTCCCCGAACCAGGCGAGAAGGGAATCTCATCGCTCGCATCGTCAAAGGGACAAAGTGGTCACGCGCTGACCAGACTCCTATCGGCACACTTTTCCAGAATCTCTGAGGAGATCTACTTGTAATCTTTTTAAGAATACTCGTAATTTAGCTCCTCAAACTCTTTTTATTGTAAGTTTTTTCCTTTGCAAATCAATGAAAAACAAGATGGCGACTCCGCTGAGGACTAAATTCTCCACCGCCGACAATCAAGTGTCGCAATGCGACGAACAGACCTTCGGGTCTAACTCTGAATTCAGAAAAGCTGGTGCAGCCAGAGCTTTTCTGGCTAAATCTTCAATGTAAGTCTCTGCGGAGACAGATAAGGCTCCCTGCGAGCCTACTACGGTCTCTAGTGCAACAAGGAAGCAGGCCCGCAGTCCAAGTCCTTCACTTTTGAGAACCTGGTCATTCAATTCGACCAAGGAAGATTTGAAGAAGTCCTCTCCGGGGTGGCCTAATGCTTCGAGCATGGAAGCATAGGAAGGTCTCCATGACCAAGGTTTCAGAACAGAAACAAGAAGCAGAATTCTGCCAACACCCTTCAGCCTCGCGTGTGGCTTGTCAGGTTCCTTGCGAATCTAAGTATCCTCTGTCAAAGCGGATGTGGAGGCCTAAACAGAAGTCTCTGGCCGAAGCTTCGGGCGTTGCTACGCCAAAGCCGCGTTTCTCTCGTGAAGAAAAAGGCAAGATGCCTGTCTGCTCCAACAATGCTGCCAGCCGCGAAGTCACGACGGCAATCATATCGTCGCCCGATTCAAGAGCAGCAACGCCTTGTGCCAGCCTCGTTCTCATGAGCGAACCTACTGTACCACAGCGTACGCGCAGGGTTCATGGCCGTGACGCTAGAACCAAAACACTGTCCAGGGCTAATCGCCTTCGCAGCAGCATAGCGGGTAAAGTACCACAGCGTGCTCTGCTCTTTGGTTCGTCAAGCACTAACTTGCGCTTTGTGGCGAAGCTAAAACTAAAGTACTATTGAGTGCTAATCCCTTCTGCAGGGATAAGAGGAACGGGACATCATCCTATGAACGCACCAAAAGGGCTTCTACGCGAGACTGTTCAGTCTCTAATGGGCCTGACTTGCGGGAACTCTTGGTGAACAAGCGCAAGTCAGAGTCTTTCCGGACCACTCCCCCTATTGTCAACAAAAGGGATGTCAGCTGGTGACAGTCCACTCAGTTCATTGCCGGCTAAGACCCATCCTCGCCACTCCTCTAGGCCAACGATCAGTTTTCGATCAATCGACGGCACAAGCTCCGATGAAGCATTGCAAAAGGAGCGTCTCACGAGATCTACCCTCTACATCCGTCAACATGACCGGAAGGGGACGCGAGCTGCGCGGAGGAAGACAGGCATCTGATGACACCCCTTACAGCTCCCCAGATCCAGATTACAGCCCAGGCTAAGGCGAAGTCTTAGTACATGAAGAGGGTGTTTTCCGAAACACCAGATCTAGGGTGGTGATACCCTACAATTATGAGCAGCCTTCTTCCTCAACGGCCCTAGCCCCGTCGGAGCTCAGGAAAGCACTCCAACCATCGGATGAAGAGGATGAAGATAGTGGGTATGCCTCTTCGGCAACCGTCAGCTCAGTGCGAACAAACAGAGCATCAGTCAACATGGCTGATAATGTTAACGACGATCTTCGTCGACGTTTGGAAGCTCAGGAGCAAACTTCCAAGACTCAGTAAGAAGCTCTAGACAATATTCAATGGATGCTTGCTCAACTCCTCCGCAATCGGAATAACAACGATGCCGGGAGCAATCACGATGAGGAGGAACATTTCAGCAATGAGCAGCCAAAGAAGGAGAAATCCAAGGAGGGTTCTTCCTTAGACGCCGAAGTCCTTAAAGGCCTCCAAGCTCAAATTGCATCCCTAGCTCAGAGGGATGAATTAAAGAAAGTAGGGGCAGTCCGTCCTTACCCATTGGAGTGGGATTCAGTGCCATACTCGCCGAAGTTTAAGCCACCTACGTTGCATACGTATGATGGTAAGAGTTCACCAAATCAGTACATCTACTACTTCCGGTCTCAGATTGGTAATGTTATAGGCAACGACGCCATCATGGCTAGGCTGTTCATTGGCACCTTGAAGGGGGTGGCATTTGACTGGTTCCGAAGTCTCCCTCCAGGCTCTGTCAATTCCTGGATCGACCTGGAAACCCGGTTCCTCTCTCGTTTCTATGAGGGCGATACCGAGGTAACCATGGATAAGCTCCTCTCCACCGTGCAGAAGAAGGGCGAATCTGTCCGTGACTACATTGAACAGTTTAGAAACTTATCCTTGATGTACCCAGCAGGGATGCCATTACCCATGCTCTTACAGACGTGCAGGCACAACTTCTTGGACCAGGTAGAAGTTCACATGGGGGCTGTCAAGGCCCACACGTGGAAAGAATTGGTCGAACAAGCTGAGATAGCCGAAAAGTCAGCTAAAAAGTTCGAACCATCCACCCCTAGAGGCAAATGGGGTATGAACAGTAAAGGACGCAGCGACCTACCGCAGTCTTCTCAAGCCAAAGGAAAAGAGACTATATCTGTGGAATTGTCCGGGGACGTGCAATCGAAGGCCAAGAAGAGCGGCTTCAACAATCAGGAGCCTAAGTTCCCTCCAAAACAGTACTCCTTCAAAGACGATCAGGTGGTCACGATATTCCATCTGCTCCACAAAGGGAATAAAATTAAGCTACCAGATGCTCGACGTCCTAATGAAATAGGACGCACAAATGATCCCAAATACTGTCTCTACCATAGGATGATTCACCATCCTACTGACAAGTTCTATGTCCTCAAGGACAGGATACAAGCCTTAATCGATGCTGGGGTTCTGACATTGAAGACAGAGCAAAAGAAAGTCACTGCTAATATGGTGACCCTCGAGTTCGGCAAAACCCCAAAGGTCACAGTTCCTGACGGGACCTATCCAGCCCCTGCGCCACGGTTGGAAGTCAGGCATCCTTCAGCTATAACTCAAGATAATAAGGGTCTCGTTCCCTTAACATTGGAGACAGGGGAAGTCATGTGGATACACCCAGACCTCGTCCAAGACGTACAGCGGGATTCAAAGGGGCCTAAGTCAAAGGGCAAGTCTTGCAATGTCATCTCCATCCTGCCAGACGACGGCAATCTTACATCAGCTTCCATTAGTGATTCTGAAGGAGAAGAGCACGCCTGCACAACGCAACCCGATACGCCTCAACAGACGGGCACCCGATCCGAAAAATCATACATGAGGCAGTATGAAAAGTCTACTGACGAGATACAACAGCAAACAACGTCAGTACAAATGCCAGCATCCGCTTCGATTCCAACCAAGGGAAAAGAGAAGCCTAAAGAGGTCCGATTCGACCAAGTCCTGAAGAAGCCTTCAGGACCAGGGCTTGACATGCCCTTCCGTTTTGACATATTGGCTAAGCTGGCTAATATCCCGGCTCGTATCACAATACACGAGCTCCTTCGTCTCCCAAAAGAGACAAGAGAAGCACTCAGGGATGCGCTAGCCAATTCAGAATCCTTTTTGACATACATGCCAGAGGTCCCTAACGATGACGTTCAGTCTCCTTGTCCAGAATGTCATCACACACAATCAAAGGTGCCCGCCATTCATTCACGGCGGAAGATATGCTTCTCAAAGACAACAAGCACGATCGACCTCTGTACTACACCGGACATATCGGTTCAACATGCATTGAAAGAGTACAAGTCAACCCGGGGTCCGCACTCAGCATGCATCCACCGAGGAATCTCAAAGAGCTTAGAGGCATGTAAGGAAGATTGGCGTATATCAGAAGGTTCATCGCAAATCTCTCAGGCCGCTGTCAACCGTTCACCCGACTCATGAAAAAGGGTGCTTCCTTCGTATGGGATAAAGCTTGCCATGAAGCTTATGAAGACATCAAGAGATACCTCACAAACCCTCCAGTCTTAGTGGCCCCCTTATCAGGGAAGCCATTCTTGCTTTATGCGAAAGCTCTGGACCATTCTCTTGGTGCCCTCCTCGCTCAAAGGACGACAATGGTCACGAGCAGGCCATTTATTATCTAAGTAGGACTCTCGTAGGAGCGGAATCTCGCTACAATCCTATCAAGAAAGAGTGTTTAGCTCTTGTCTTCGCTGTTCAGAAGACATGACATTATTTGGTCAGCCAAACCATACATGTCATCTCCAGAGTGAATCCTTTGCGCCATCTCATGACAAAGCCAGGATCACTGAATTCAAGATTGGCTAAATGGGCACTTCTTTTGTCTCAATATGACATGATCTTTACCCCACAGAAGGCGATTAAAGGCCAGGCCCTTGCAGAGTTCTTGGCTGGTCATCCAATCCCGGAACATTCAAAACTTCACGAGGATATTCCAGATGAAGTCTTCGACCTCCAATGTAACCTCAGAGGAGGAAGTGTGGCAGATGTTCTTCGATGGAGCATCGCGAATGGGCCCTAAAGGCAAGATTATTGCCGGAGTGGGGGTTGTGTTTATCTCCCCACAGAATCATGTCCTTTCTAGAGCATTTTCTCTGATAGAATCATGCTCCAACAATGTAGCGGAATATAATGCTCTGCTCATTGGTCTTCAGCTCGCCCATGGAATGGGGGTACGTTACCTTGAGGCTTACGGTGATTCGAAACTGATCATCAATCAGGTTAAAGGCGAATATGAAGTTCGCCACGAGGATTTGGTGCCTTATTACCACACAGCCATCGAATTGGCTAATCTATTTGAAGGCTTCTACATCGGGCACGTGTCTCGATCTCAAAATACTAAGGCAGACGCTCTTGTGCATTAGCAACAACACTAGCCTTGCCAGCCGACACCGAGTATCACCTCACGGTGGCGACTCGACACCTTGAATGCTCTAAGCATATGTTAAGAACCCGAGAAGTCTATAATGTCTCCACGGATCTTGAGCCGAGAGATTGGCGATTTCCTCTCATCGACCACACTTTACATGGTCTACTGCCAGACGATCCTAAAGAAGCAACATCTATCAGGCGAAGGTCTCTCCGTTTCTACTACGATCCAACTCTGAAGACACTTTATCGTCGTTCATATGACGGTGTCCTCCTCCGTTGCCTTTCTAGTTCAGAGGCAAAGGAAGTGCTTAAAGAAGCACATGATGGCATTTGCGGAGCTCATCAGCCAGGCCCAAAACTCAAAGACAGGTTGCATAGGCTTGGATACTATTGGCCAACCATGATAGCCGATGCCATCCAATATGCACGAAGGTGTAAAGCATGCCAGATTCATGCGGACTTCATACACCAGCCCCGGAGTTGCTCCACCCAACTATTGCTTCGTGGCCATTCGAAACATGGGGAATCGATGTCGTAGGGCCAATCAGCCCCTTTTCGACAAGAGGTCACCGATTTATCTTGGCAATAACTGACTACTTTTCAAAGTGGGCGGAAGCTATACCACTGGTTGAAGTCAAAATCTCTAACGTGGTTAATTTCATCAAGCACCATGTCATCCATCGGTTCGGTGTCCCTAGGCGGATCATCCATGATAATGGTCCCCAATTCATAAGCCAAGTATTCTATCGGTTCTGCGATAAATACCGAATTCAGAATGTGGCTTCGACTGCCTATAATCCTGCTGCTAATGGTTTGGCGGAGGCATTCAATAAAACGATCATCAAGCTACTCAAGAAGTTCGTCTCCTCGAATAAGCGAGATTGAGACAAAAAGCTTGGAGAATGTCTTTGGGCATACCGAACCACGGTTCGAACACCGACAGGCAATACGCCTTTTTCCTTGGTATATGGGTGCGAAGCAGTCATCCCATTGGAAATCCAGACGCCATCATTGCGAGTCGCTCTGACCACTAAGATCACATCAGAAGACAATGATCGGTTGCGTCTTCAAGAGCTCGAAGCCCTAGATGAGAAGCGGCTACAAGCTCAGCAGCATATAGAGTTATATCAAGCTCGAATCTCAAAAGCCTTCAATAGAAGGTCAAACAAAGAATCTTCCAGAAAGGAGATTTGGTTTTAGTCGTCAGACGACCGATGATTATGACACACAAGACCAAAGGCAAATTTCAGCCTAAATGGGAAGGACCGTTTGTAATAGAAACAGTCTATTCAAACGGAGCATACCGCCTTATGACTTCAGATGGCGATTTACTCATGATGCCAGTCAATGGCAAGTTCTTAAAGAAGTATTATCCTTGATTAAGGATCCTTCTCATGATCAAGTTAACACTACACCTCTGATCAAGACCTTCATATCCAAGGTACATGCAAAGAGAGTCTTTCTCTCCCTCCAAGCGAGATTATACACCAGTAGGAACCTGGCCATATATTGGTTCTCTCAAAGGAGAATCAAGGTTACACATATGCTAACCAAATGATTCAATATCCTTAACGATTAAGGAGAGAGGAAAATGTTGGCCTTTAAGCCCAACATAAGTCCTCGACAACTCATCATGCTGAGGGGAATAGCATGGCTAGCCCAATTCAAACGGTAGTTGGTAAAGGCATATCAAACCCGTTGACAGCTGGGGATTTGCTAAAAATCCTAAGGGACCTGTTCCCATTTGATTCCCTCTCCAAAATCACTTACCAATTCTCGTCCATAGAATGGTAAGACTACATATACATTTCGCTGTTACGTTAACATTAAACCTATGACAGTGATTCCCTCATTTTTCCTCCATGAAAACGAGCCCTCCAAAATCACTTACCAATTCTCATCCATAGAATGGTAAGACCATATATGCATTTCGCTGTTACGTTAACATTAAACCTATGACAGTGATTCTCTCGTCTCTACCAGTGAAAACGAAACCCTTTCTCAAGTTCCATTATAACCTTGAGCTTGGTGGCGTCTCATTCGATTATGTCATTGCGACCTCTGAACCAGCAGACAGCCAAGTCTCAATTCCGAGCCCTGTTGACATTTACAAAAGACAGGTCTCGATACTTGTTGACATTTACAAAAGACAAGTATCACCAACCTTGAGCTTGGTGGCGTCTCATTCGGTTATGTCATTGCGACCTCTAAACCAGCAAACAACCAAGTCTCAATTTCGAGCCCTGTTGACATTTACAAAAGACAGGTCTCGATACTTGTTGACATTTACAAAAGACAAGTATCACCAACCTTGAGCTTGGTGGCGTCTCATTCAGTTATGTCATCGCGACCTCTGAACCAGCAGACAGCCAAGTCTCGACCTCGAGCCTGTTGACATTTACAAAAGACAGGTCTCGCCCGTACTTGTTGACATCTACGAAAGACAAGTACTACCCTTTTTGGTGGCCTCTCAACCGGTTATGTCATTGCGACCTCTGAACCGGTAGATAGCCAAGTCTTATTATTTAGTACAGTAAGAACTATTCTCTTAAATGGCTGCAATGCAATTTAGGAACGACAACTAAGCAAATAGAGCAAATTGGAGATTCGACAGGGGACGACCATGGACTAGACGAACAGCAGGCAGCAGGACGTTCGGATGAATGATGTCACCCGATGAAGACGGCACCACGCACCTCTTCAGCCAGACTTCAAGAAGCCAGCCAGCAGTGCTTTCTGGGACATCGGCCGACGAGCCTGATGATGGAAACTCCGAAGGACATCACCCTTTTCATATGGACCATCGTCTTCCTTCACAACTAGATCCCCTTGGAAGTGCTTTTGCATCCGGTCAAAGATGTCTTCAATAGTAACTCCACAGTGAGCCGTTTCTGGAGTGTTCTCCATATCTGGGAACAAATAATCTCTCCAGCTTTTCAAGCTACAGGAGGTTCCCTTACTTCCCCCATGCATACTGGAGTAAATGTATAAATGGCACATTAACTCCCGGTAAGTCTCGAACAAGGCAGGCTCCTGCTTCTCCAGAAGCGTCAATTCTGCCTTGCACGGGAGTATTCTTCATACGGGATAGATCCCAAAGGCAGAGCAGAGACTTCCCACATCTCATGCAAGGCCATACCCAACTCGCCCACAGGGGTGAAGAAAGTCCCTGAAGCTGGGCAATATTCAAAGATGGCGTAGAAGCACGCCACGTTCATCTCAATGCCGTAGCAAGTCGCCCTGACGGCCTCATAGAGGTTTACCCTCTCCAGATCCTCCTTGAAATGAGCGAGGATGTATACAGTTAAATCCCTCCACCATGCTTTCGGAGGGTGAGTCCAGCCTGGAGTTCTAAAGTCAGTGGCTGGGTAGTTCCCATTAACTTTGCAGAATTGGTTGTCAAAGGTCAGCGCTACTGCAGGATTTTCTCCCACTGGGATCTCTCGTGACACATTCCCAGGATGTAGACCCATTATGCAACGAGGAGGCCCTGCTCTTGCATAACCAGGAGACTGAAGTATAATTTCCCTATGTGGACAGAGTCAGTACTCCGGCTCACTTCCCACGACATCTTCCGAGCCTGCGTCACGCACTGGAAGGAAGACAAAGAAAAATGTCGCTTATTGGACGGAAGGTAGAACTTCTCACCATCCAATTGAAAAATCCACTGCCCTTCCCCTGCCAGTAGTTGGTGATCAGGATCTGGTGCGGCATCCCCAAACATGAAGTCGGGCTTCTTATAAGTTCGACGGTCAATATCTTCAAGGGGAGCTGTAGTCAAAATACTCATCGTGGTGTATTGATCACCATCATAAATAAGCGTGTCTCGAAGAGAGAGCTCCGCTCACTAAACAGAGAAGCCTGCCCTTGGAATTACAGGCTGATATTGCCATCCAATCCCCTGGTCATCCTAAATAGACTGTTCGAAGGACCAGGAGTGTAATGCGCTGCAGAAGCAAAGAAGAATCATGATTAGTTCATCAGCCAAGCGAATACAAAAACACAAGTTTCGCCAAGGCATAGTCTCGCCCTTTGAACGAAGTTAGCAAGGTGATAGCCTCAACAAAGCTTAGCCTCACAGTCAAGTCCGCATTTCACAGAAAATGTCCAAGTGTTAGCTTCGCTTTGAAAAGCTTAAGCAGAAAGCGGCACTAAGGATTAACTTCGTCAGAAGGGCATTAAGGTCCTTTTCAGTTACATTCCAAAGGATAGCTTCGCATCCTATCATTCAACAGGATATGGCAGTCTAAGGGATAGCTTCGCCTGGAAGCTCAAAGAAGAACTCTTCAGTTCTTGGATTCCCGATCAAGAAATCAAAGGGGAAATTCAGGGAACCAAATTCCCTAAAGAGCATCAGATCTTAATTGATCATCATTTTTTTGGGTTCATCCAAAAACAGCCAGACATCGGCTTTAAAAGAGAGACGGCAGTCTCTAAATCAAAAGGGAAAGTTCCCTACCGGCGATTGGTCGTTCGATGACCGGAGGAGGAGAAGGACCCTCCGCTGCAGAAGTTGCCACTTCTTTTCCCGCTCGTCTCTTGGGCGCCATTGAAGAACTGTAAAAGTTCTTAAATTCTTGAATAAAGAGGAAAGAAGAAAAAGAGTCAAAGTTTTCTGGAATTTCTTTTAAAGATCTGTTCCCTCTCAGCCCAATTGGGCTTTTATAGGCCGATGATCGCCTGAAACGACGCCTCGAAAAGAGTACGATCTGTCGTTTCAAATTAATTTGAAACGGCGCCTAAAGCGCCTTCCCGAGAAGCGCTGATTCAGCCCCATTAAGGGCTAACTTCGCCACGAGTTAAAATGCGGACTTCGCACAATACATCGATGACTTCGCCAACAGGATTGCCTTAACTCCACTGAAGGCATAGGCCGAACTTCGCAGGTATGCTAGCTTCGCTGAAAGCTCGTTCCTGTTTCAGATGGAATTTTATCTTTAACCCTGCATGGAGTTTAGTTCCGCTAGCCAAGTTCAAGATGAAGGCAAGCAAAAATCAAATGAGCAGAAAATGAACTTTCATTAATTTGAAAGGGAAAGGTACATTGATACTACATCAAGGTTGTGTTTCATATAACGGAATCATTTGCTCAAGAGGCATACAAGTGGTCCTATCTACCTTCAAGCCAAACCAACTGGACACGAATGGCCTTCCTCCTGCACAAGGCCGTAATCCTTCACATAATGATAGAAGGTGCCATCAGAACAGATTGTGCCACCAGGACAGGGCCGTGATCTTTTGCATAATGACAGGTTTTGCCATCAGAAAGCCGGACCGTCTTTGGTCAAAACTGGCAAAGGACTGATCGCCACTAGCAGGTTGGATCTTCTTTGATGAAAATTGGCAATGGGAAGATCCGCGACCTTACAGGTGACGTCCGCTTTCCCGAAGTGGATCATCTCGGATAAGCGACTGCTAACAGCCTCTGGGACACACATCAGCTGCCCCAGTTTGTTCCTCCTGCTTAAAAGTAAAGCTTCAACTGGGAAAGCATAAGGAAACTTTTCGGTCTCTTTCAACAAGTCACAAGATTGGCGAACATAGCTTACTACAATGCAAACTGAAACAAGTTAGCAGTTAAACACGGAGAAGCTGCAAAAGCACTAAGTCAAATTCTTGGGGGTGAAGCAATCCGATTTCAGTTAAAACAGAGGATAGCCTCGCTTGCACAGTGATGATGGGCTAGCTCAGCAAATGCCAAGTCCTAGCCTCGCCTATATGGCTAAGCCAGACTGATCCTGTGGGACACAGTCTTAGCCCCACCTATATGGCAAGACTGGCTCAATTTTGAAGAAACTAAGTCCAAGTTCTGCCTGTGTAGCGAACCTAACATGCAGTAGTCAAGATGATAGCTTTGCTGGGAAGCTATGCTGAAATCCTTCTCTGCTGATCAGTTAAGTGGAGAACAAGGGAAATCAATCCCTGAGGCAGCCGTTAAGGCTAAGTTAAGGGAGATGAGCTCCCTAAGGTTTATTGGTAAAGTCTCTGGATGATCGAGACTTACCGGTCCTTGGCCGGATAATGACCAGAGTGGGCATTCCCACTACTTCAGAGGTCTGAGTATCTATCTCAACCAAGAGAAGAGAAGAAGAGCAGATGACTTCTCTTCAGAGGACCTCAAGTCTCCTATTTATAGGCCCCATGGTCTGAGCACTGCCGCCTCAAGCGTGGAAGCACGAGCACATTTAGGGCATTTATTGTGCCTTGAGAAAAGGGACGGTTTCCCTTGGAACCGTGCAAAGGAAGAAGCGTCTCCCTCATAAAGGCATTTATGGTGCCTTGAAGAAAGGGAATAGCCTCCCTCGGAAATACACAAGAGGAGAATATCTCCCTCGATCAGTGCGAGAGAAGAAGTAATCCTTCTTGTAATTGGCCCACGGCAGTTGACCTTGGGAAAGCAACAGATGTTCCAGAGCGAACTTACCTAGCCGCGAAGTTACCCAGACGCGAATCGACATGATTCCTCGGCGAATCTACATCCCAAAGCAGGATTCAACGCGAAGCTGAACTCAACCACCATGGCGACGTTTATACTCCACACATCACCAATCAAAGCAGTTCAAAGTATTTCAAAGTCTGAGCCATCGCAGACTTTTGAAAACTTTGAAGGGGGTCTTGTTGACACTTAAAAAAAGATAGGATTCTTATTGGTCCGAACAATATCTAAACTTGTTGACATTTACAAAAGACAAGTGACAGATGAGCTAACGATCAGTTTTCACCCATCTCTGAGGGACAGGGAAGCAACTTGGACTCCACTGATCCAGCAAGCAGACAGTGAACCCGGATTGTTTCTAAACGGACCTCAGCAGGTCTAAAGATGCTAGCGCTTAGCATCGCATGAGCCCAAAGGGATAGCCTCACTTGAGAGGCTAGGATCACTCGACTTTGCCTTGAAGCCATTCAAAGCCTCGCCAAGAAGCTAACTCATAGCTTCGCCAAAGGAAGTCAGCTCCGCCTGAAGCCACATGTAACTACACAGAAAGGGTATATGGTAGCTTCGTAACAGATGACATCTAGCTCCGCCGAAGAAGCCTTCCTCTGACTTTGCAGACACTGCCTCCAGCTCCGCTGTGAGTTCAAAGCGGGCAGCGCCACTATTGGTCTGCTACGATCAACCTTTGACCAATCAAATCTCCGGATGAGATCAGATCTAATCAGATCAAATCCAATTAAGATCAAGTCGGAGATCAAATTCGGCAGTTAATTGCCACAATCTCTTGACTCTTCTAAAAACGAGTAAGAAGATCAGGGGAAATCCTCCAACGATATGGAAAAGATCAAAACAGATCAAGAGGATCAACCGACCTGCCATTTCTAGCTTCGCAGAAGCTGATCCTAGCCTCGCAGCAAGGCTACTTTCCAGATTTAAACAGATTTGATTCATTTGTTTCCATATTTTCAAGGAACAGTTATACCCTTACCCTCCTTATAAATAGCCCACCAGGGGCACAAGGAGGGAGGACTTCTTCGAAGAGCTTCCTCAGACGACACGCACAAGAGGACCCCACAAGTAGAGGCTTCTTCACGACGCACCGTGCGCTCTTAAATTCAGAGACATTTAGAGAATTACTTCTCTATTCAGGGTGCTGATACCCTAAATCATTCTTCTCAAGGAATCTCCGAAACCAGGCGAGAAGGAATTCCTAATTGAAGGCGGTTTTTGAGAAGTAGCAAGAGGGTTCTACAACCTTCTGTTCTCTGATTCCCCGAACCAGGCGAGAAGGGAATCTCATCGCTTGCATCGTCAAAGGGACAAAGTGGTCACGCGCTGACCAGACTCATATCGGCATACTTCTCCAGAATCTCTGAGGAGATCTACTTGTAATCTTTTTAAGAATACTCATAATTTAGCTCCTCAAACTCTTTTTATTGTAAGTTTTCCCCTTTGCAAATCAATGAAAAACACCGGGTAAGATCAGCTTCATTCTTGTAATATACTTCTTATGTGTTCTAGATAGCTCATTATTTGCTTTATGATTCAGGAACTGAGGCGGTGAGAGGCCCAAGAGCTGAACCTGTCGGAGAACAAGGGGAGCATTATGATCCCTTGTTTACTTATAAAGAGGGCGATGAGGCTGGCTATTTCGCCGTCTTAGAAGAGTCCGGAGATGATGCGGCTGATGTAGGTCCTTCGGGTGCTGGGACTTCGAAAGGAAGTCCTGAAGCTTCTAGCTCCTTTGGGTGGACCACGGAAGGTTCGGCAAGCGAAGGCGGGCCAGCCATTCGTGTTGATTCCGCCAAAGATTTTCCTGTGGAGCCCGTAGGGACTGATGCAGTCGTCAAGATAATTGAGGTGACATTATCTTTTGGTACTGTTTTGACCTTTTGACTTTTGCTATTTGTTATGCCTTGCCTAAACAAAGTCTTATTGCAGGTGTTCTGCCTTTGGGTGCATCGACTTCAAGAGAGCCCACCCGTCTTCCTGAGGGATCCAGGGTTGAAGTAAGCACTTCGACCGTGGCGGATGCTGCTGAGTTGGATACTTTGTATCGTGACTTGCCCTCTTATCGGCCTGAATCAGCCATGGGAACTGGAATTGAGGGGACGGTAGTCACGGAACCGATCTCACTTCCAACTATATCGGTGAGTGAGATGCCATTAGTTTCACCAGCGCCATCTATCTTGCCAGGTGCGGAGCTGAGGGTGATTACCAGTCCTACTTCTCCAACACTGGTGGTTGAGCCTGTTCTCTCAGAAATAGTTACTAGTCCGACCTCGGTTGTGGCTAGTGTACTGGTTTCAATGAAGACTCCTCCGAGATCACTGACGACCTCTCATGTTGCTGCAGCCGGTGCCTCTACTATTCCTTCTACGGTAATGTCAATAAAGCTGGTGGAATCTTTAGAGGCTGCTCGTCTGCCAGGAGTGATTGAGGCCGAGAACGAATTTGTGGCTGAGCTAGTTGATAGCTTTTATAAGAGCTTGAAGCGATCTATTGCTTTGATCTTGAAAGGCTTGACTACCTCATTTCTGCTTTAAAGGTGATCCTCTCCCAAAGCATTGATAGTATCCGAGACTTTAGAGGGGATGACCAGTCTGCTGCACTGGAACTTCTGGTGGACCAACGCGAGAGGGATGTAGACGAATGGCGCCGTCTTAGCCATTCGGACCTGGAGTCTTCGGTTAACGAGCAACTTGCGCACATTGTTGCTCAAATGCATGAAGCCCATCTTGCCACTCAGGAAGCCGCTAAGGCCATTTCTTCTGATTTGAAATCCATAGTGACAAGGAAAGTAGAGCTGGGGATGCCATAGACGCTTCTAGAAGTGCTCTTCTTGACGCTGAGGACAAAATTGAAAAGGCCAAGGAGATGATCAGGAAGGCTAATCTTCTTTTATCTAAGGCTGAACCAGTGCGTCTTGAAGAGACTGCCGGCTTGAGCAGCTTAAGGCTCAGAATGATGAACTCTTGTGGCAAGAGCTGGCTCAGAGGGCAACCTTGGTTGAAGTTGAAGCTCGCTTGGCCCAGACGGCGAGCTTTAATGAGGCTGAGCTGAGGTCGCAGGCGCTTGTCAAGGCTGCTGAAGAGAGGAAGGCAAGGCTGGCCACTCTTGAAGGACGGATTAAATCTTATGAAGCACCATCATAGCTTGTAATATGTGCCTTCATGTATCCCTTTTTTTAGAATCAATGAAAAATAATTTCGTTTTGACCCCCCTGTTATATTTCCAACTTTCTTTATCTTTTAAAATATCGCCTCCAAGTTGTATTGCAGCCACTTGAGAAAATAGTCCTTACTGGACTGAATAATGAGACTTGGCTATCTGCGGTTCAGAGGTCGCAATGACGTAACCGATTGAGAAGCCACCAAGCTCGAAGTAGTCCTTGCCGGACTGAAAGCTGAGACTTGGCTATCTGTCGGTTCAGAGGTCGCAATGACATAACCGACTGAGAAGCCACCAAGCTCGAAGTAGTCCTTGACGGACTAAAAAGGTAAGACTTGGCTATCTGCTGGTTCAGAAGTCGCAATGACATAACTGATTGAGAAGCCACCAAGCTCAAAGTAGTCCTTGTCAGACTGAAAGGTGAGACTTAGCAATCTGCCAGTTCAGAGGTCGCAATGACGTAACCGATTAAGAAGCCACCAAGCTCAAAGTTGTCGGACTGAAAGGTGAGACTTGGCTATCTGCCGGTTCGGAGGTCGCAATGACATAACCGATTGAGAAGTCACCAAGCTCGAAGTAGTCCTTATCGGACTGAAAGGTGAGACTTGGCTATCTGCCGGTTCAGATGTCGCAATGACGTAACCGATTGAGAAGCCACCAAGTTCGAAGTAGTCCTTGTCAGACTGAAAGGTGAGACTTGGCTATCTGCCGGTTCAGAGGTCGCAATGACATAACCGATTGAGAAGCCACCAAGATCGAAGTAGTCCTTGTCGGACTGAAAGGTAAGACTTATCTTTTATAAATGTCAACAAGTACAGAACTGGTCGTCGGCTTGTCTGTCACTTGTCTTTTGTAAATATCAACAAGTTTAGACATTGTTCAGACCAGTCAGAATTTTGATGGAATTTGGAAAAAGGTCTCATTTTCATTGCGAAAAACGAGGAGATCATTGTCATAGGTTTAATGTTAACATAGCAGCGAAATGGATGCCAGAGGTTATACTGTTAAACATAGCATGAAAGGGTCTCGTTCTCGCGAGGAGAAATGAGAAAATCACTGTCATCGGTTTAATGTTAACGTAACAGGGAGAGGGATGCCAGAGGTTATACTATTAAACATAGCATGAAAGGGTCTCGTTCTCACGGGGAGAAACGAGAAAATCACTGTCATAGGTTTAATGTTAACGTAACAGCGAGATGGATGCCAGAGGTTATACTATTAAACATAGCATGAAAGGGTCTCGTTCTCACGAGGAGAAACGAGGAAATCACTGTCATAGGTTTAATGTTAACGTAACAGCGAGATGGATGCCAGAGGTTATACTGTTAAACATAGCATGAAAGGGTCTCGTTCTCACGGAGAGAAACGAGGAAATCACTGTCATAGGTTTAATGTTAACGTAACAGCGAGATGGATGCCAGAGGTTATACTGTTAAACATAGCATGAAAGGGTCTCGTTCTCACGGGGAGAAACGAGAAAATCACTGTCATAGGTTTAATGTTAACGTAACAGTGAGATGGATGCTAGAGGTTATACTGTTAAACATAGCATAAAAGGGTCTCGTTCTCACGAGGAGAAATGAGGAAATTACTGTCATAGGTTTAATGTTAACGTAACAACGAGATGGATGCCAGAAGTTATACTGTTAAACATAGCATAAAAGGGTCTCGTTCTCACAGGGAGAAACGAGGAAATCACTGTCATAGGTTTAGTGTTAACATAACAGCGGAATGGATGGAAAGCTATGTATATGAGGTCTTACCATTCCATGGATGAGAATTGGTAAGTGATTTTAGAAAGGGAATCAAATGGGAACAGGTCCCTTAGGATTTTTAGCAAATCCCTAGCTGTCAACGGGTTTGATATGCCCTTACCAACTACCGTTTGAGTCGGGCAAGCCATGCTATTCCCCTCAGCATGATGAGTTGTCGAGAACTTATGTTGGGCTTAAAGGCCAACATTTTCCTCTATCCTTAACCATTAAAGGTGTTGGATCATTTGGTTAGTGCATGTGACCTTGATTCTCCTTTGAGACAACCAGTATATGACTAGGTTTCTACTGGTTTATGGTTGTACGATCTTGTTTGGAGGAGAGAGAGGCTCTCTTTGTGTGTACCTTGGATTTGAAGGTCTTGATTAGAGGTGTAGTATTAACTTGATCATGAGAAGGATCCTTAATCAAGGATATACTTCTTTAAGAACTTACCATTGATCGGCATCATGAGTAAATCGCCATCTGAAGTCATAAGGCGATATGCGTCGTTTGAATAGACTGTTTCTATTACAAACGGTCCTTCCCATTTAGGCTGAAATTTGCCTTTGGTTTTGTGCGTTATGATCATCGGTCATCTGACGACTAATACCAAATCTCCTTTCTGGAAGACTCTTTGTTTGACCTTCTTATTGAAGGCTTTTGAGATTCGAGCTTGATACAACTCGATGTGTTGCTGAGCTTGTAGTCTTTTCTCATCTAGGGCTTCGAGCTCTTGAAGACGCAACCGATCGTTGTCCTCTGATGTGATCTTAGTCATTAAAGCGACTCACAATGACGGCATCTGAATTTCCAATGGTATAACTGCTTCACACCCGTATACCAGGGAAAAAGGCGTATTACCTGTCGGGGCCCGAACCGTGGTTCGGTAGGCCCAAAGACATTCACCAAGCTTTTTGTCCCAATCTCGCTTATTCGAGGAAACGAACTTCTTAAGTAACTTGATCGTTTTGTTGAGTGCTTCTGCCAAGCCATTAGCGGCGGGATTATAGGCAGTTGAAACCACATTCTGAATTCGGTATTTGTCACAGAATCGATAAAATACCTGGCTTATAAATTGGGGACCGTTATCATGAATGATCCGCCTAGGGACACCAAACCGATGAATGACATAGTGTTTGATGAAATTAATCACATTGGAAGTTTTAACTTCAACCAGTGGTATAGCTTCTGCCCACTTTGAAAAGTAATCGGTTATTGCCAGGATAAACCGGTGTCCTTTTGTTGAAGAGGGGCTGATTGGCCCTACAACATTGATTCCCCATGCTTCAAATGGCCATGAAGCAACAGTTCGATGGAGCAACTCTGAGGGCTGATCTATGAAGTCCGCGTGAATTTGACATGCTTTACACCTTCGTGCATATTGGATGGCATCGGCCATCATGGTTGGCCAATAATATCCAAGCCTATGCAATCTGTCTTTGAGTTTCGGACCTGGCTGATGAGCTCCGCATATGCCGTCGTGTGCTTCTTTGAGCACTTCCTGTGCCTCTGAATTAGAAAGGCAATAGAGGAGGACGCCGTCATATGAACGACGGTAAAGTGTCTTCAAAGTTGGATCATAGTAAAAACGGAGAGACCTTCGTCTGATAGATGCCACATCTTTAGGGTCGTCTGGCAGCAGACCATGTAGAGCATAGTCGATGAAAGGAAATCGCCAATCTCTCAGTTCAAGATCCGTCGAGATATTATAAACCTCTTTGGTTCTTAACATATGTTTAGAGCAGACAAGGTGTCGAGTTGCCACTGTAAGGTGGTACTCGGTGTCGACTGGCAAGGCTAGTGTTGTTGCTAATGCAGTAAGAGCATCCGCCTTAGTATTCTGATATCGAGACACGTGCCTGATGTAGAAACCATCAAACAGATTAGCCAATTCGATGACTGTGTGATAATAAGGCACCAAATCCTCATGGCGAACCTCATATTCGCCTTTAACCTGATTGATAATCGGTTTTGAATCGTCATAAGCTTTCAGGTAGCGTACCCCCATTCCGTGGGCGAGCTGAAGACCAATGAGTAGAGCATTATATTTCGCTACATTATTGGAGCATGATTCCGTCAGAGAGAATGCTCTAGGAAGGATGTGATTTTGTGGAGAGATAAACATAACCCCCACGCCGGAGATGATCTTGCCCTTAGGGCCTATTCGTGATGCTCCATTGAAGAACATCTGCTAAACTTCATCCTCTGAAGTTACATGGACTCGAAGATTTCATCTGGAATATCTTCGTGAAGTTTTGAGTTTTCTGGGACTGGATGAGCAGCCAAGAACTCCGCAAGGACCTGGCCTTTAACTGCCTTTTGAAGGATAAAGATCATGTCATATTGAGATAAAATAAGTGCCCATTTAGCTAATCTTGAATTCAATGATCCTGGCTTCGTCATGAGAAGACGCAAAGGATTCACTCTGGAGATGACATGTATGGTTTGGTCGACCAAATAATATCGTGTCTTCTGAATGGCAAAGACAAGGGCTAAACACTCCTTCTCGATAGGGTTATAGCGAGATTCCGCTCCTATCAGAGTTCTGCTCAGATAATAATGGCCTGCTCGTGACCATTGTTGTCCTTTTGAGCAAGGAAGGCACCAAGAGAATGGTCCATAGCTTTCACATAAAGCAAGAATAGTTTTCCTGATGTGGGAGCCACTAAGACTGGCGGTCTTGTGAGGTATCTTTTGATGTCTTCATAAGCTTCCTGACAAGCTTGATTCCATACGAAGGAAGCACCCTTTTTCATGAGTCGGGTGAATGGCTGACAGTGGCCTGAGAGATTTGCAGTAATCTTCTAATATAAGCCAGTCTACCTTGCAAGCCTCTAAGCTCTTTGAGATTCATAACTGTAGGGTATTGCAACCCTAGATCTGGTGTTTCGAAAGACGCTTTCTTCGTGCACCAAAACTGGCCAAGCCGAGGCTGTAATTTGGATCTGGGGAGCTGTAGAGAGTGTCATCGGACGCTTGTCTGCCCCTGCGCAGCTCTCGTCCTCTTCCGGTCATGTTGACGGATGCAGAGGGTAGGTCTCGTGAGACGCTCCTTTTATGATGTTTCACCAGGGTTTGCACCGACAGTCGATCAAACACTGATCGTCTGCCTGGAGGAGTGGCAGGGATTAGTTCTTACCGGTAATGGACTGAGTGGACTGTCACCAGCTGACATCCCACTTGTTGACAACAGGAGGAAGTAGCTTGAAAAGATTCTGATTTTCGTTTACTTGTCAAGAATTCCCGCAAGTCAGACCCAGTTGGGCCTAAACGATCCAGCGCAGAGGCTCTGTTGGATCGCGCATAGGACGATATCCTGCTCCTTTTATCACCGCAGAGGATTAGCACAGAATAGTGCTTCAGTGCTAGCTTCGCGTCTAAGAACCTTAGGAGTGTCCTTGGGTGTTGAAACTGCATAAGCAATGCTGTCAACACTTAGGGATAATCCCTTACCTCCGCTACAAAGCACGAGCTTAGCGCTTGATGAACTGGGGAGCGGAGCACGCTATGGTGCTTTATCCGCTATGCTGCTGCGAAGGCGATTAACCTTAGATAGTGCTTTGTATTTAAGTTCGCGGCTAAAAGCTTTGGAAACGCCCTTGGACGCTGAAGCTGCATAAGCAACGCTTTCAGCACTTAGGGACAATCCCTTAGCTCCGCTGCGAAGAGCGAGCTTAGTACTTGAAGAACTAGGGAACGAAGCACGCTGTGGTGCTTTGGTTCCAGCTTCGCGGCTATGAGCATCATGCGTACGCTGAGGTACAGTAGCTTCGCTCATAAGAACGAGGCTGGCGCGAGTTGTTGCTCTTGAATGGGCGAAGGTGCTGTCGCCATTGTGACTTCGCGGCTTGTAGCATTGTTAGAGCAGCAGGCATCTTGTCTAGAGTGCTGTCATCTTCTTCGCGAGAGAGACGCACGCTTGTGGCGTAGCTACGCCTAAGGCTTTATTCAAAGCCTTCTGTTTTGGCCTCCACATCTGCATTGACAAGGGAGACATAGGTTCGCAGGGAACCTGACTAGCCACGCGCGAGGTTAGGGGTGTTGGCAGAATTCTGCTCCTGGTTTCTGTTCTGAAACCTTGGTCATGGAGACCTTTCTATGTTTCCGTGCATGAAACATTAGACCACCCCCATGAAGATCACCTAGAGGGGGGTGAATAGGTGATGGCTAATCTAATGATCACTTAATGCCAAATAATGCGGAATTAAATACAATTAAGACCAAATAAAACTTTTACACTTAACACAACGTATAACACAAGAGTGTTGCCGAATTCCCCGTGAAGGGCTCTGGACAAACTCCTCTAGATTCCCCTTGAATGGTTGGGTGCCGCGTTGGCTCTCTTGGTTGAATACAAGTGTTAGCAAACAAACCCAAGCAAGTATATCAATTAAGCACACAAAATATCAAGCATGTAAAGATAAGACAAGTAATAGCATGCAAGATATAGATAAGAGACAAAGAGAGAGAGAGAGAGAGAGTGAGCAATCGCAAACACAAGGGATTTGTTTCGTGGTTCGAGCACACTTGCTCTACATCCCCGCCTTCGACACACGAAGGATTTCCACTATAATCGATCCCACCGGATCAATCGGTGCCGCAACACCTACAACGAGTTCCCACTAGAACTCCTTGGACTCTCTCGTCCGTACACACCGCAAGCCCACCGGCTCGCCGAGGCCGCACCTCAAACAAGAGTTGGCACCCGAACCCGAAACACCGAGTCCCCACTAGGACCCGAAACAATGCAAATACACACGTCCGCCTCCTCAAAGAGCAAAGTAGAACTTTGGTGATCAGAACTCTTGATCACCTAAAATCCTCTCACAAAACACTCCTATAGAATGAATAGCTCAATGGGTTGCTCAAGTGTTTGTGAGGAAAACAAGGAAAGAGATGGTGGAGGAAAACTCAAAGAATCTCTTTAAACACTCTTAATAAACTCCCCTTTTGATTGGAAATATTTGCTCTAAATCAAGTGGAGGAAAACCTCTAAATAGCTCAGGAAAAACTGGTGAAACCCACTTGAAAATCTTGTGTGAAAACAATAACCAACCCCCAAATTTATAGGCTGTCAAAAACTAGCCGTTGGGGTTCTGTCAGACCTGCCGGTCGACCGCCCGGTCGACCGCCAACGGTCAAGAATCCGACCGTTGGAGCCTCCGGTCGACCGCCGCGGTCGACCCAAAAGAACAGAGAGCACTGCTCTAAGTTCCAGTCGACAGGGTCGGCAGACCGGCCATCTGCCAGGTCAGGCGTGCACGTCCGTGCACGTCGGTCGAACGTGCCGGTCGGCCGACTTCAGATTTAGTCGACTATCAAGGTAGTAAGTCGACTAGCTGAAGCCTGAAAACAGTTTTTCTGGGATTAAAAGGTTTGTCTTTATGGCTCAAATAAAATCCCATAAAATACTTAAAAATCTACAAAAATAGTTTAACCAATATACTTTGATATACAAACATGCTTGCACAAAATCAAGGCATGTTATAAAGATTGGACTATTTTTGTAACTTGAAAATATTTGGCTCATGATAAAAACTGTTTTTCCAAAACAATATTTTTCCAAAACATGTTTTTTCCAAATCTTCATCAAATACAAAAACAATATACTTTTAAAGCATAGTGTGTATGGATATGATCCACTACACAATCAAGATGAAATATCTATGTTTTTGACAATAAGCATAAACTTGGTTTTGGTTGAAATATGTAAACATGAATACCAAAAACCAAAATGATATTTTTCCAAAATGAAAGTCTTTTCTAAACTGAAAATTCTTTTATGAAAAGACAACTAAATCAAGAGTGTGTGTGTGATATATACTTGAGTAATCCACCACTATTCTATCCTTTACATTTTTAACTAAAACAAAAAAAAAATCTTATACCTAGACACAAGTCTTCATCTTCTTGAAGTCTTCACTTGAAGTCTTCTCATCTTCTTGACTTGGTCCAACACGATCCAAAGAGCTAGACTCCTCTTGAGTACTTGATGTGGTCTTGATGCACAAGCTCTTGAATCAAACCGTGCTAGCTCCAAAACTTGACTTAAAATCTTTTGTTGAAGCTCCACACCTACTAAGATCTTGATCATAAATCTGTCACTAATTAAACACAAGATCATTAGTAAACATAACTACATGAGTTGATCATCATCAAAACTAGAGCGATAGGCCTTTGGGCCAACAATCTCCCCCTTTTTGATGATGACAAAACTCATGAAATTATATATGCATGGATAAAGTAAAGCTTCAAAGAAGCTCCCCCTTGACTCATGCATACTAAATAAACAAAATAAATATGCAATGAGCACATAAACATGTATGCAAATGAAGGAGATAAACATGCTAATCAAGCATAAAATAAAATCACAAAATCTTTTTCTCCTATTTGCAATACAAAACATATATGCATAAACACAAAACTACTCCCCCTTAAGCAAGGAAAACAAATACTTCTCCCCCTTAAGTAAGGAAAACATGCATATATCTCAAATACTTCTCCCCCTTTTTGTCAATCATCAACAAAGGGGTTAAAGTAAAAATAAAATCATCAAATTTTTTCTCCCCCTTTTTGTCATAAACAAAGAGACCAATAAGGGGTGTAAATAATTAAGTCAATAAAAGGTTATATGCGATATACATTCATGAAGAGGAAGACGGTAAAGTAACTTCCCTACACATATACATTACATGAAGAGAGATGACAAGCCTAATTCACATAACGTATAATATGTAATGCATAAGAGGAGATGTGAAGCTCCCCCTACACACGTGTACCACATAAAGAAGAGTTGTCAAGCTCCTCATATACAATACACTCATCATGAATCTATATGTAGAAGAGATGTTAAGCTCTCCTTGCATATAGGTAATACAAATCAAAAGTTTTGATTTTTCTTATAAAACAAAAATTTGAATTTTCTCAATAAAACAAATCTTGAGAATTTTTCTTAAAAATTTTATTTTCTCATCATAAACAACTTTGTGCTTTAAACATGTAAAACAATTTTAACTCAAGCACAAATAACTCATATATATGTATGAAAAATGATTATACCAAATGAAATTGATACATACATATATAAGAAAACAAATATGAGTATATACAAAAATTGAATCAAATTGATACCAATTGAAACGATTCAATGATACTAATTGAAAATAACAATATAAATCATGTATATGACTCATAACCTTCCACCCTACATATGCTCAAGATAAAAGATTTTCAATAAGGCTTACGAGGCATACTCGCCCAGCCATCCGCCCATCACAAATGGATAGGAAGGGGTTTTCGAAAATAGGGTTTTGAAATATTTTATAGTGAAAACCCACCCATATGAAGAATAATTAACTAGTTAAAATAATTTTTTTTTGAAAAACTAGTTAAAGATCCTTCAAAAAATGAAACCAAAACATATGTTTTTCATGAATCATACCAAATACACAAGAATCGACACTCAAATCGATAAAGCTCAAAAAAATGTTCATGAAACTAAGTCATGACAAAATAAATAAAGTGTGAGTGTACAAGAATCATGTATATAGCATTTTCATGAAAATAGTCATTAGGGCTCAAATCATGAATAACATTTTATCAAACAAATCATGAAAATTCATTTTTCATTTTTTTAAAAAAACAAACTTCTAGGTATATGTATGATTTATCCAATCCTAACAATACACATACATATCCCAACATAAAAGAGTCTATTAAGGTATTTGCATGAAGGCAAGAGACTCACGGGTATACATGTATATTTATTAGATTTGAATTAAAAAATACATATACATGAAGTAAAATCATAAAATTTGGCAAAGCATGTATAAATGAGAGAATCATCAAACTAGTCTATACATGTGCATATAGTGGGTACAAATGAGCATGAAGTGCAAACATATATAAATCAAGTGTAACTCACTATTTGTACATGTATAATACAAATTTTTATAAAACTAATCTAAGCATGTTTTTACACATGAAGCACAAAAACAAATAAAGTATGATCATGCTAAAATATCATGAATGAACGAGCATGAACATAAATAAAATGGGAGTTTAGAGATTGTTACCAACTCCAAAGCTCCAATCATGGTGGTCATCTCACCAAAACTCCCTTGATAGCGGTGCTCCAAATGTATGTCCTTTTAGTTTCCGTGCACCCACCATCAAGGCACCAAAACTCTCACGTCTTGAGAGATCCTCACCTACACATCAAATACACATGGTGGGGACTTTGGTACCCATTTTCTTTTGGGTCCTTTGGGGTTAGTCTTGTAAGGAACCCAAACATTTTTATTTTTAGCAAAATTTAAATAATGCAACTTGTCAAAACAAAACTTTGCTAAATGGCCTTTGCGGCCACAATGTGTACACTTGTACACCTTAGGATGCTTATGTGTGTGGGTGTGATCATGATGTGCAACATAAGCATGATGATGTGAATGTACATGTGGAGCTTGTTTCTTTGAAAAAAGGACTCCAATCTAGTGTGGTTAAATGCACAAGAGCTCAAGGTAGAGCTCAAACTATCAATTTTATTTTTCAAAAATTCAATCTCACTATCATCAATGGTGACATGTAAGGAAAGGTGAGATATGAATCATTTTTCTTCTTCTTTTGAAAAATTTTCTTTTTCTTTTTCAAACATTTTTCTTTTCAAAGAAGTGTTTTCATTTAAAACAATTTCTTTTTGTTTTTCCACCAAAATAATTTGATTTTTCAAAGACATATTCCCTTCACATAAATCATTCAATTTAGACATTAAGGAAATATTCTCATTTTTCAAACTTCATTTTCTTTTTCTATGCATGCAATCTTATTTTTAAATGAATTATTTTCTATATGCATGCAATCAAATTTCTTTTTCAAATTTTTATTATCTTTCTTAAGCATGTCATATTTCTCTAATAGCTGTTGACAAAATGAAGCAAGTTCATCATATTACATGTCATTATCATCTACCTCGGATTCGGTAGTCATCTCAAGGGGGTTATCCCCTTGGACCATGTAGCACGCGTTGGAGGTGTCGCTTCCAACATCCGAATTGCTCCCAGCATAATATAGATCCTTTTCGCCAAGGGAGGTGATGATGTTCGAAGGTACAAAAGCCGAATCAACATTAGAAACCCTAGATAAATATTCATCATTTAGGGTTGACTTTAAAGCATGAAGGGCTTTTGCATTAGCCTCAAAATTATTGCCATTTAAACAATATGAATTATTAGTGATGGCAAGATAAACATGAATGCCTAGGGCTTTGAGGTACAAGGACATCTTCACCTTCCATATATGGATGTTAAGAATGTCAAAAGTGGGAGGTGACATGAAGTCCATGGTGTGTGTACAAAAATATTGTGATTAGCCTAAAATGAGGATCTTTAACTCTAGGTTGTGAGACCTAAAATCAGAGCACTTGGCTCTGATACCAATTGAAGATCACCTAGAGGGGGGGTGAATAGGTGATGGCTAATCTAATGGTCACTTAATGTCAAATAATGCGGAATTAAATACAATTAAGACCAAATAAAACTTTTACACTTAACACAACGTATAACACAAGAGTGTTGCCGAATTCCCCGTGAAGGGCTCTGGACAAACTCCTCTAGATTCCCTTGAATGGGTTGAGGTGCCGCGTTGGCTCTCTTGGTTGAATTCAAGTGTTAGCAAACAAACCAAGCAAGTATATCAATTAAGCACACAAAATATCAAGCATGTAAAGATAAGACAAGTAATAGCATGCAAGATATAGATAAGAGACAAAGAGAGAGAGAGAGAGAGTGAGCAATCGCAAACACAAGGGATTTGTTTCGAGATTCGAGCACACTTGCTCTACATCCCCGCCTTCGACACACGAAGGATTTCCACTATAATCGATCCCACCGGATCACTCGGTGCCCCAACACCTACAACGAGTTCCCACTAGAACTCCTTGGACTCTCTCGTCCGTACACACCGCAAGCCCACCGGCTCGCCGAGGCCGCACCTCAAACAAGAGTTCGCACTTGAACCCGAAACACCGAGTCCCCACTAGGACCCGAAACAATGCGAACATACACGTCCGCCTCCTCAAAGAGCAAAGTAGAACTTTGGTGATCACAACTCTTGATCACCTAAAATCCTCTCACAAAACACTCCTATAGAATGAATAGCTCAATGGGTTGCTCAGTGTTTGTGAGGAAAACAAGGAAAGAGATGGTGGAGGAAAACTCAAAGATCTCTTTAAACACTCTTAATAAACTCCCCTTTTGATTGGAAATATTTGCTCTAAATCAAGTGGAGGAAAATCTCTAAATAGCTCAGGAAAAACTGGTGAAAACCCACTTGAAAATCTTGTGTGAAAACAATGACCAAACCCCCAAATTTATAGGCTGTCAAAAACTAGCCGTTGGGGTTCTGTCAGACCTGCCGGTCGACCGCCAACGGTCAAGAATCTGACCATTGAGCCTCCGGTCGACCGCCGCGGTTGACCCAAAAGAACAGAGAGCACTGCTCTCAGTTCCGGTCGACAGGGTCGGCAGACCGCCATCTGCCAGGTCAGGCGTGCACGTCCGTGCACGTCGGTCGACCGTGCCGGTCGGCCGACTTCAGAGTTAGTCGACTATCAAGGTAGTAAGTCGACTAGCTGAAGCCTGAAAACAGTTTTTCTGGGATTAAAAGGTTTGTCTTTATGGCTCAAATAAAATCCCATAAAATACTTAAAAATCTACAAAAATAGTTTAATCAATATACTTTGATATACAAACATGCTTGCACAAAATCAAGGCATGTTATAAAGATTGGACTATTTTTGTAACTTGGAAATATTTGGCTCATGATAAAAACTGTTTTTCCAAAACAATATTTTTTCAAAACATGATTTTCCAAATCTTCATCAAATACAAAAACAATATATACTTTTAAAGCATAGTGTGTATGGATATGATCCACTACACATCAAGATGAAATATCTATGTTTTTGACAATAAGTATAAACTTGGTTTTGGTTGAAATATGTAAACATGAATACCAAAACCAAAATGATATTTTTCAAAATGAAAGTCTTTTCTAAACTAAAATTCTTTTATGAAAAGACAACTAAATCAAGAGTGTGTGTGTGATATATACTTGAGCAATCCACCACTATTCTATCCTTTACATTTTTAACTAAAACAAAAACAAAATCTTATACCTAGACACAAGTCTTCATCTTCTTGAAGTCTTCACTTGAAGTCTTCTCATCTTCTTGACTTGGTCCAAACACGATCCAAAGAGCTAGACTCCTCTTGAGTACTTGATGTGGTCTTGATGCACAAGCTCTTGAATCAAACCGTACTAGCTCCAAAACTTGACTTAAAATCCTTTGTTGAAGCTCCACACCTACTAAGATCTTGATCATAGATCTGTCACTAATTAACATAAATCATTAGTAACAACTACATGAGTTGATCATCATCAAAACTAAAGCGATGGGCCTTTGGGCCAACACCCCAGAGAGGACTTCTTCAAATTTTCCTTCGGCGAAGTGAACGACCAGGTTCTTGAAAGTGATAGGCTTGCACTGCGGGCCTGCTTCCTTGTTGCGCTAGAGGGCCGCAGTAGGCTCACAGGGAGCC
Source organism: Agave tequilana (assembly GCA_038442645.1). Taxonomy (NCBI): domain Eukaryota; kingdom Viridiplantae; phylum Streptophyta; class Magnoliopsida; order Asparagales; family Asparagaceae; genus Agave; species Agave tequilana. Next base: position 4,075 of record JAVJIF010034045.1, on the reverse strand, counting down.
TTATCTGTCTTCACAAAGACTTGCTTTGAATGTTTAGCCAGAGGGGCTCTGGCCACATTGGCTTCCTTGAATTCAAAGATAGACCCGAAGGTCTGTTCGTCGCATTGCGACACTTGATTCTCAACAGTGGAGAATTCGGTCCCCAGCGGAGTCGCCACCTTGTTTTTCATTGATTTTACAAAAGGGAAACTTACAAAAAGGGTCGAGGAGCTAAATTACAAGTATTCTAAAAAGATTACAAGTAGATCTCCTCTGAGATTCTGGAGAAGTGTGCCAGTATGAGTCTGGTCAGTACGCGATCACTTTGTCCCTTTGACGATCCGAGCGATGAGATTACCTTCTCGCCTGGTTCGGGGAATCGGAGAACAGAAGGTTGGTAGAACCCTCTTGTTACTTCTCAAAACCGCCTTCACTTAGGAATTTCTTTTTGCCTGGTTCTGGAGATTCCTTGAGAACAAGGTATTAGGGTATCAGTACCGTGATTAGAGAAGCAGTTCTCTAAAGTCTATGAATTCTTGGAAGCAAGAGAATAGATCTCTGTGTGCGTCCTTTCACGTGTGGAGGTCGTCTCTCTCTCTGTCCAGTCCTCTGGAGGTCTCTCTCCTTGTGCCCCTGGTGGGCTATTTATAGGGAGAGCAAGGGTATAATTGTCCCTTGAAAATATAGAAGCAGATTGAATAAATCTGTTCAAATCTGGAAAAAAGCCTTACTGCGAGGCTAAATCAGCTTCTGCGAAGCTAGAAATAGCAGGTCGGTTGATCCTCCTGATCTGTTTTGATCATTTCTATATAATTGGAAGATCTCCCCTGATCCTCTTACTCGTTTTAGGAGAGTCAAGAGATTGTGGCAAGCAACTGCCAAATTTGATCTCAGATTTGATCTTAATTAGATTTGATCTTGATCCTGAATTGATTTGATCTCATCTGGAGATTTAATTGGTCAAAGGTTGACCATGACGGACCCGTAGCGGAGCTGCCCGCGTCGAGCTCACAGCGGAGCTGGAAGGCGCATGTGGCGAAGTCAGAAGAAAGCTCTTCAGCGGAGCTGGATAATATCTGTGGCGAAGTTACCGAACATCTTTCTGCGCAGTTGCGTGTGGCTTCAGGCGAAGTTGGATGATCTTAGCCTCTCAGGCGAGGCTATCCCCTTGGGCTCATATGATGCTAAGTGCTAGCATCTTAGACCTGCTGAGGTCTGTTTAGAGACAATCCGGGCTTACTGTCTACTTCACTGGATCAGTAGAGTCCAAGTTGCTTCTTTGTCCCTCGGAGATGGGTGAAAACTGATCGTCATCTTATCTGTCACTTGTATTTTGTAATGTCAACAAATACAAAACTGGTCATCAGCTTGTCTATCACTTGTCTTTTGTAAATGTCAACAAGTTTAGACATTGTTCCGGCCAGTCAGAATCTTGTCTTTTTTAAGTGTCAACAAGGCCTTAGCCAAACAACCATAATCCACCTCACACTTGAGGGATACACAACCAATCTCCACCTCTCACTAGAGGGAGCAAACCATAACCTCACCTCTCACTAGAGGGAGCTAACCACCACTCCAAATCAACCTCTACTCAAGAGGGATACAACAATAAGAAGGGTTACAATCTTGTGTGGTCTATCTCAACACAACAACTTTTCCCACAAATAAAAGATCCTAATAGATAGGATAGAGTGATATGGCTCAAGTGTGGAAAACCAAGAGTTTGGAAACAAAACACAAAGAAAAGTACTTGAGAAAACAACTTGTATTTGATAGAAATGAAGAACTAAGCAAATATACCAAATCCAAATTTTCTTTGATTTTTCTAAACCCTAAAAACAAATGAAGATGAGAACTTTGAAGCTCTAAAAACTCTTTTTGAAACTTGGATAAAACACTAGAAGAATGTAGATTTTTGGCTCTTGAAAAACTTGATGAAAACACCTCTCAATGGGGTATAAATAGCCCCATTGAAAAACTAGCCGTTGGGCTGATTTTTAGCCCTGGCGGCTGGCGGTCGACCGCCAACGGTCAAAAATTTGACTGTTGGAGCATCCCGGTCGACTGTGCCAATCCAGAGTGAAAAACACCTAGAGGGGGGGGGTGAATGGTGTAGTGCTAATCTAAGAACTAAATGCGCTAAATGCGGAAGCTAATGCAAATATTGCAACACACTTGATACAATCAACAAGTGTAGCCGAATTCCCCGTGAAGGGCTCTGGACTAACTCCTCTTGATTCCCCTTGAATGGGTTGTGCTATGTGAAGCTCTTGTTGGTTAAGTATAAGTTAGCACACACACAAACAAGCCAAGCAAATAAGGATGAATAGCAATATGAATTATGTAGGCACAACAAGCAATATATGATATGAATGAAGTATGATGCTTTGCACAATAAAAGAGAGAGAGAGAGTTGAGAGACAATGGATCAAATGCTAACAATAAGATATGTTTCGAGCTTCGAGCCCCTAGCTCTACATCCCCGCCTACACCACCGTGTAGGATTTCAATCCACTATCTCCCACCGAGAGAACCTCTACCGAAGAGGATTTGTTACAACTCTAGGAGTACCAAACTCCTCTCTCAAACAACCACCTCACAACCGAGGGGTAGGCCCGTAGCCAATACAACAACCAATCACCTCTACCGAAGAGGGATATACAAACCAACTCCACCTCTCACAAGAGGGAGCAAACCAATCACCCGATCACCTCTACCAAAGAGGATACACCACAGAACAAGGGTGTACAACAAGTGGTTTCTTTCAACCACAACAATCTCTCTTTTCTTTTCTCTTTTCCACAAAACAAAGATCCTAAATAGATTAGGATAGAAGACAGCTCAAGTGTGGAATCAAGGTGTTTTTGGAAACAAGCAACAAAGAAAATACTTGGAAAACTCTTGTAAAAGATAGAGAATGAAAACCAATACAATATCCCAAATTCTATTTTCTTTGATTTTTCAAAACCCAAAAACAAAAAGGATGAAATCTTTTTAGTACAAAAACTCTTTTCAAAACTTATTTAAAACACTGAAGAAGTCAGGAATTTTTAGCTCTAAAAATCTTGGTGAAAACCTCAAACAAATGGGGTATTTATAGCCCCATCAAAAAACTAGCCGTTAGGCTGATGTGGCAGCTGACAGGCGACGGTCGACCCCTGTCGACCGCCAACGGTCTAAAATGTGACCGTTGGGCAACCACGGTCGACCGGCCCGGTCGACCCAAACAAACAGAGAGCACTACTCTCATACCGGTCGACCGCTCGGGTCGACCGTCCCAGAGCTGCCAAACGTGCACAGATCTGTGCACACGTCGTCGACCGGCCCGGTCGACCGACTTCACCCAAGTCGACTAATAAACTGACTTAGTCGACTGGTTGAAGCCTGGAACAGAAAACGGGGTCAGAAAACAGTTTAAAAATATTTTGAAAAATCTTTTAAGTCTTCTAAAATCCACAAACTTGTTTTAACATTTTATATTGAAACACAAACTTGTGATAAAAATTTCAAGACATATATCAATCATATCAATTCATTTTGAGTATTGCAAATTTTATCAAAAACAAAACTTGTATTTTTATCAATTTGATTTTTCCAAACATGAATAGGATAGTCAAGATAAGTTTGTTTAAGAAGTGAAGCATGTATGTATATTGAACACATCTAATATACATAAAAACCATGTAAACTCGTTTTGATCAAACTATTCATGAAAACCAAATTCAAAACATAATCTTGTGTGTTATTGTGCACTTGAGCATATCAACTATACTAAGCTTTACAAATGGATCTAAAACACACTATCTAAACTATGGATACCTAAGTCTTCTTGATGATCTTCATCTTCAAGTTGACTGCTCCAAAACTCCATCCATGGGCTAGGCAATGTGTGATCATGAAGCTTTGGCCCTGGAATCACCATGAAGCTTCTAAACTCCTTTGTTGAAGCTAATCACCAACTAATATCTTGCTAATGATCTTAAACTTAAAATCACAAGAATATTAGTAAACGTAACTGCATGAGTTAATCATCATCAAAACTAGGGGTGGAAGGCCTTTGGGCCAACACAGAGAGCAAATGCTCTCTGGTCGGTCG